>SRPQ01000604.1:0-14540 GCA_018360075.1 Claviceps cyperi
TACAGCCAAATCATAACAGAAGTGGGCGGACGTGGTCCGTGCACCGTTGCCGAGAAAATTGTGTAAAGGAGAGAGTTGAAACCGAGCCCGATTTTCAATTTGGACGCTCCGTACAGGGTAGGAATATACTCTAGTAGTAGTATGTACCTATGGCGTACACGTAAGGAAAAGCAAAGAAAGCAAGCATGCATGCAAATATCAAAACTTCACACAGTATCGTAGGTCTTTCTTTGGTTTCAGTTGTCTGGTCTTCTATCCAAGAGTGCCAAGAGTGAACAGGAAAGGGGCTCGAGGGGACGAGCCCCTTATTCAGTCATCAGGGATCGCAGCTCGTCACGTGCGATCCCACTCAACATGAAACGCCGATGATATTCCGTGTTGTCACTTGTGCGATTGAAAGTGGCAATATTCCAGGGACATCTGGTTAGCGAGATATTGTTGGTAGTGGTACACTGACCATGCACTTCGTACGTATCTGCTTTCTGAAGGCCACTCGGTTGTGCATATATGTATTGGTCTTGAATGGTTTCCCGTTCTTTCTAGTAGGAAAGGATTCCCACGTTGAAATAGGGGGCCATTGACTTGGGTTCAATATGCTCATTGATGACAGTGCTTGGAACCCAACCAGAGTAATTAAACTTCAACTTTTTGCAAGGGTATTCGGACAGAAATGCTGATTTCACGAGTTTCGGACTCCCCTGCTGCTCTACGCGGAATTGCATCTGAGCAGGTTAGTGTGCTATTGCGGTGAGTCGACCACTGTCCTTATGAAACTTGGAAGTTTTAACTTACAGATTTCCAGGGCTTTTCCACATCTTCTTTCGCCAATTCGTCCGTGCGGATGATATACATGCGCGAAACCCTTCATAGAGCTGATCGGGTACTCGGGTATTACAGATATGTAGTGAATCGTTTTAGCACATACGGCATCTGGATGCAAACTCCGTACATGATACCGGACCTGTAATGATCGGCACGGCTAGACAACAAATGACGCTCGAAAGTCTTATAGAGCAATTCCTCATCTTCCTATTTCGTTAGTATTTGAACAGCTCAAGTCTCCCGATCACTTCTCTTACCACTCTAGCATCATTCTCCTCGATAGGCCCGGTAATGTCCTCAGATCTATCTTCTATAATTCTATAGTTCTAGTTATTCTATAATCATGTCGGAATAATTGTGGACTCGACTTCCTAAAACGCTCTTTGACCGCAAACCCGGGTCCATGGCTCCATCCAGTCGTCCTGTTCCTTCTGTACGCAACCCCAACCCGAAGCGAAGCGAGACAAGTCTTCTCGGGGCGGAGGAAGTTAGGTTAACTCGTCGATGATAACGTTGTCACAAAAGCGGAGTATAACTGGGCGGAAGGCCCTAAAACGGAAGGTCGCGCTTTTTTTGATCAAATCCAAAAAAAAACCATATTTGCTGTCTGACTGGCTCATTTCCATTCCCCAACGCCCATTCCACGGAAACACACGCATATGGAAAACCACGAAAACGGAAACGGAAAACGGAAACTCACATCCTGCTCCCTTATTGCTCACAGTCGTCATTGCAAAGTGAGGCCATCGCCGCGGCCCCATCCCGCACTGCCTGCCCGCGATTGAGTGGTTCTTCTGTCTGCGATTGCATTTTGCACCAAGGTGAGCCAATTCATTGCGGCGGGACACGTTGGGGAAGCGTTTGAGAGCTAGGTAGACCGTACGGAGTAGACAGGTGAAAATTTTTTCTTCGCAAGCAGCGCGACCGCGTGACCCAGTCAACGTCCTGTACTGAGTGTGAAATTTTTAAATCCCGAGATCCGTCTTAAATGCTGCGATTGTTTATCCGGAAACCTTACCTTACCGGCTCTGACTTGAACGGATCGTGTTCAAGACCCACTTAGGACAGGGTAGTGGATATCGCGTTGGGAGGGGTTTTCTAGGTATACCCTCGCGGTGCAGTCCTGCCTCGGCCTTTAAGTTTCAACTTGACAAGACGCGAAAAATGGGGCTACGTTCACGTACAGAAGTTGCGACCACAAGGCTTACTGGAAAACGTGGTGGTTGTACCATCGCCACCTGCCCCTCGTACCGAAGCTGCGATTGCACGAGTTGATTGATTTTGTCTATTCTGATCAACCCTTTTCTTCTTCTTCCAAATGAATGGAGCTTCACAAGCGATTAATCGAGAAGGATTCTTCGCACTTATTAGTATCGGCATATCATCCATCAACAAGAGCGTTCAACGCGCATAATGCCCTCACTGTGGGGGTCACCTCACCACCGGCGACAAAACGCCCCGATATATTGCGCAATCTATTCGCTACCATCTCCCTTCACGCACATATCGCATGAGATATCTCTCACGTCTCCAACAGCTTCAGGCTATGCGACTATGTACGTAGCTGGAGGCCCGTTTGCCCATGCTGCACCTTATGGCTACGAGTCAGACAAGATGCACAATGCAGCGTGGAGAAGAAGAAAGAATAAAGGGTTCAGAGATATACCCGCGTACCCGGTTTGTCACCGCAAGTTGGTGACGAGAAGCTCGCAACTGCACGGACATCGAGTGGCTTCAAATTAATTGTTCACGTGAATTGATCTTACCCCCTGTCTCTACCTACCGCTCTTTGTCAAGATAAGATGCAGACGTTGCGTGGAGAACAAAGAAGCATGGGACCTGAGAGCAGCCCGCAGATCCGACTGTTACAGTGGCTCGCTATTGAGAGGTGTCGTGACCTCATGGGCATCAAGTCATCGGAATTGTTGACGTGGATCGATCATCACCCCCGGTCGGTCCGTCGTCGAGGGATTGCGAAAAGGAGAGTGAGAAATGGCCGGCACGTCACGCTTGCTCCTTCAATCGTTGACTCGATGCGGTAGAGCACCTTCCTTGAAAATTAAAAAGGGAACAAACTACCTACTCGGCTGATTCATTATAACATGCCCTCAGAGAGACACACAACACCACTCGTTCATGTAGCATCTTGAGCGGGTAGAAAGCCAAAGACCATTCCGCCATGAAGCTCAGCTACTTTCTCGCTCTACTCTTGCCTGCCGCGGCAGGCACAGCCCTCCCACTCAGCCATCAAGGCGTCGTCCTTCCCAACCGATGCTGCTTCATTCTGCCCGAGGCGGCTCCTGACCAAATTTCTAAGCAGGCCAAG
This sequence comes from Claviceps cyperi, assembly GCA_018360075.1. Taxonomy (NCBI): domain Eukaryota; kingdom Fungi; phylum Ascomycota; class Sordariomycetes; order Hypocreales; family Clavicipitaceae; genus Claviceps; species Claviceps cyperi. Next base: position 3,149 of record SRPQ01000604.1, read on the forward strand.
TTGAATGGCTTTATTTCTCTCTCTGGCGACAATCTCGACGGCTGGTCCTGCATAGATGATTCCAATGCCAGCAACGTCCTCTGGGACGCCTCCAATAACGCGTACTTCATCATTTCCGACCACAAGATTCAGTGTCTGGACCCTGTTTCGATCCGCGTAGTCAGGAGCATCCGGGATACCAAAAGGAGGGCTCTGGGCACGGTCAACGGTGGGATTGAAGCTCACACGAATGGCGACAATCATAAAGTTTATACCCACCACTGTACCAAGGAGGGTTGGGGTGGCGTTCAGGGCTGTGCCAGGGGCTGACGGCAACGATATACGGTGATGGAAATGTATTCAGGAAATGATGATTGTATTCGTTGCTGAAACCAGCTAAGATTTTCGTCTCGGCCTTTCGATTGGACTGGAGCTGGACTGTATGCATGTATTGTATGATATTCGCTGTGGGCGTGGAGGCCTGTGCTTGCAACTTTTTATTAACTCGATTCCAATGATCCGTCTCGGCCACGAGGAAGGATACATCATGAAGATTTTGCACTTAGACTCGACGAGTGACTAGGGGATGGCCCAGAATACAAGTGTGACGTTGCTTTATAAAGTTCCAGCAATGACCTCGTTTATCAATCTACCTGAGTCATGATTCCAGAAATCACAGTATACGCGAACCCTACATTACAAATACAGTATAAAGCAGATATGGAATACGATACGCAATGTATACAAGAAAATACCAAAATCTGTAAACAATTCGAGACGTCATTGCCACGGGAGCTCTTCATGTGTGTGCTTGAGCCCTGGCAATGTTTGCAACTTTGTACCACTTACACTCGATTCGATCTTCCGTCGTTTACACGTTTACACACTTCGAGGCAGAGTGTAATATACAGTGTGCCCTCCCAGCTTTCGATATCACGTCTTCTTCACTACATCTTTCTTCACCACGATGTTTCTGGCAACTATGTACACATCTTAACCGGAGCATGTCACACCTTGCCATTAACCACTGACCAATGCCCCCTCATCCACACCAAACACGATCCCCAAATCCATGCCCAATTCATTCGCCGAGCTACCCCGCCCGTGCCTCTCAATCTCGCCTCTTTCTTCCAAAAACCGCACCAGCATCTCCCTTCCCTCACCACAACGCTCCCGTTGCTGCCGGCATCGACAAACAGCAACAAGCCCGCCAGGAGATCTCCAAGCGCCCGCCCATACAATCTCCCTCGTCTCGCCCATCAACTCTTCCGCTGACTCACTCTCCAGGCAAGCCCTCCACAAAGTCCAAATCCGCTTAGGATCCCATCCCCTCGGCCTATCGACCTTGCCCCTGAAATGACGCACTCGATGCACAACTTGCTCCAGCGCGGCGACACAGTCCCGCCCCCCACGGAGATGTTTCAGCGCACGAATCAGATCTGTACAGAGCACGTCTGTTGTGCCCTCCCGGTCTCCAGATGGGCGGGCAACACGCAGGTATCCCGAAAAACACGAGAAATATTTTAAATCTTCCTGCTCTTCATTGTATAGATAGCCCACCCCGTAGAGGATCTCCATCATCCATGCACGAAAACAAAAGTGCTATGCTGGCCTTGCAGACATATGCCTTTGCGAGCTGTGCCACAATTCAAAGAAGCGGCTCGATGAGCTTCTCCGCCGCTCCGGAGGCGTGAGGATCTGGAGAACATATGAAGCATGCGGGGAGATAGGGCCGTGCTCTGAAACACCTAGGATGTAGGAGACGTAGAATGTGACGAGCATAAGGCGGTGATATTCCGCGGAGAGCTTGGCTAGGGTCCTCATGTGAAGAGGGCTGTCGAGGAGTTTCATTCTGCATTTGTCTCCGACGCCGACTTCTCGTACGAGTGAGTAGGCTCGTGCGATGGCTAGGCCGCGCCCGACGCCGCCGACGGCCGCGACGGTGGAGTGTATCCTTGTCAGGGTGACTCGTGAGGGGAGCTGGATTTTTGGACGCCGCGCCCTTCCTGGCTCATTCCTGGCCAATGAGCCAGCTGCGGATGTTTTCAAGGACTGATTATTCAGCGGTGGGGAGAGATTGCGTGCCAAATTTGTTCTTTAGGACGCTGGATGCGGATGCCGTTGAGGGTTTGGCCGTCGGGGTCGGGGTCGGATTCGCCGGTGGCGGTGGTCACTGGTGGCATTGAGGTCTTGTTTGCGCATGGGGACAAAAAATGTGCTGAGGCCGCCGGCGGGGGTTTGGGCTAGCATGATGATCATATCGGAGTCGGTTGCGCTGGAAAACCACTTGAAGCCGTTGATGGCCCATGGACCCAAGGGTATTTGGTCTTCTTTGTCCACGAGGCCTTCTTCTGCGCCGCTGAGGTCCGGGGATTGGGTTGGACTACTGTCTCGGTGAAAGAGACGTCACTCCCGCCAGTTCGCTTCGTCATCCACTGTCCGCTTGTCCATGCGAATCCGGACTGGCGAGACGTCAGGTGCCTGTACGCATTTTCGAATACCTTCTTCTCATCGGCTGAGAGGGCAGCTCTCAACTCAGGTCGTGAGAGATGGTGTCTGAGGAGACAAGCGGCACCGTCTTTCATGGCAGATGGGTAACCGACGTTGGCACAGGATACAACCTAAAGATGCGTCCTGAGGAACTGAAGAGGGCGGGAGTTTGGCCCGTACGTTGATATAGTATTTTAGCCTGTGGCAACCATTCTACGACGCATTGCCGCATTGCAAGTATCAAGTTTCGGGTATGAAAAAAAAAAACGGCTTGAGCAAGAAAGGGGAAACACTAGGCTCGCCCTTTTGCAATACTAAAGTCTTTCAGATTGCGCCATCCCTCTCGTGTGACGAGGTCACCCTTCCAGCGGCCAACGCATCCCGGCCGGAGCCTTTGATATACGGCTTGTTGCAATCGGCAGACTGCATCCGTGACCCATGCAAACACCTGGTCAGACAACACGTCTTTTCCGAGAGACAGAACCTCCGATCCAGCCTGGGAGATGACTTGACGAGACGGGAACCTGGAATACTAATCATTCAAGTCAGCCTTTCCGAACAGGTTCGGATGGTTCAAGATAAAGAATCAATGATTCAATAGAGGCATAAAGCAAGGTGAAGGAAGTTGTATTAGAAAGAGAATATAAGAAAAGGAGAGAAAGTGAGCCGTGGAGGTACAGAGGGGCGGATAGGCTATTGCAACGCCAACGACTTTCTTTACCAAGAATCACATTGCTCATCGCAAATCTGCAAACTTACAGTTGAAACAGCGCTTGAACAATCCTCCCTCCGGTGCCTGATTCTTTATAACAGGCGCATTCTGAAAAAAAGCCTTTTATCTGCACCCGATGGCTCCATTATCACGATGCGCGGGATCCTCAGGTCAAGCGGCAACACACATGCACAACGTTGAACGATGTCTAGTAAGAACCACGTAGCTTGCACGGCACTGGATTTAAGAGCCAACCACAGCAAGCCACAGAGTACGTGGTTTCTCCCCGTGATACAGTCCCGTGACGGCCATTGCGTAAAACGGGTGGCGTCAGTAGTTCCTTGACTTCCTCCTCTAAGGAGCGAGGCAAGTCGTCCCGGCACAGAACAGCGGCCCAGCGGACTCAGTCGGGAGCCGTTCGAGATGGCGCCGGGTGGCGGGATGGGACCTTTTCAAGAGGGAGAAGGGACTATATATGTACTGGACATAAGTTCGGTAGTCATTCTTGTTACGTAGTAATATTCGCAAAGAACAAGGCCTTTCGTTTTGTAAAGGGTCCTGGTATGTTGCGATCCTGGCTTTCGAGTCGAGTGTTGGAACTTGGGATAGTTTCATCGCCACGCGATGTCTTGGCGGAGGTTGCACATAATCGTTCTGTAACAGTTTTACAAAACTTTTCAACATTGTCTCATGACGTTCTCAGAATCTCACGTGGCAGATGCAAAGTTGTACGTAGGTACATACATTAGGTACCTCCTAGGAGGTAACTAGGTGCTTTGTTGTACGTTAGCCCCATATTCTTAGTCTCTACCTGCTTATACCAAGTTAGGGATGGAAAATCTCAACCAGCGCCGCAGTCGTCTAGGGGTAAGGACACCAGTTTGTGGTCCACCACGAGCATCATCACTGGAAACCGAGGTTCGAGTCCTCGCTGCGGCACAGATTCAGAGCTTTTTTTGACACTGAGTCATTTGTTTCACCCGATCTGGTGTTTGCGCATGCGGGCCGTTCCAGTGGGCGAGATCTGTTTTTTTTTTGAACTGGCTGATCTCGATGGGTGCACGATAGTAGCACGTCTCACTCATTCTCCTGTGCTGTGCCTGGACTGAAGGTCTTTTGCGACAGTATTCAGTACATATCCTTTCGTTCTTTCCGTTGGGATCTCATCAAGACTGACCATCCTTAGATGAGGGATATATCACTTAGTCGGTACTTACTGCGGTGTGTCAGATACATAGTAAATGTATTTAGGTACGCAAAGGAGTCTTGCCTTTGTATTGAATACGTTGCCGAAAGCTGGACAAATGGCAGAATGCAGACATGCAAGTATGTAGTCTAAGTCTGTACTCCGGCCACTCTATCGTTTCATGGAGATTTTCTCTTTTAACTGGCTGTCTCGAATGAGAGACGCCACATCTGAACAATGAATGCAACTCCGTATATATACAGAGAATAGCGCATGCATGCCGATTTCTTGCCTTGCCTAAAGATGAACAACGTCATGCAACTAGGTCAAGCCCACACATGCAATGCAAGCGCCACTTCGTCCTGTCCGACACCTGCACCGTTGCATATACCGGTACCAGTTCTCCAGGCCTCAGGTTGACAGCGGCCGAGGATTTCAAATCAAGTTTGGGCGGCAGAGAGGCGGCCTCGCAGCAACTGATCGACGACATTTGAGCTGCTGCTTATGCTGTAGCCATTCGTTATAACTTGTGCATATTTCAAAGGTAGTGCTTCGGTCGTTGGACGTCTGCCTACCTACCTAATTTCGGGTGTTGCGGAGTCGATTCAGAAGATGCCAAGCGCCCCGGCCGGCGCGTTTCTTTCATCTTCAGCGGAGTCGAGCATCGAGTCTTGTGCTCGCCAAAATGATGCGGAGGTGAGGGAAGAGCGGCAGCCTTGCAGCAGCGTGGCACAAGAACGGAGATAATGCCTTGGACACACACCCCTTCGTCTCCACCTACCCACACCCCCCTGCCCTTCTCCCCCTTCTGCCGGCCACACCACGAGCACACCGTTCGTGACGTGGTACGTGGTACGTGGGCGGTTGCGTGGGCGGTGCGAGGCCTCCCCTTCATGATAGGTACATACTCCTCAGCGTCTAGTCAGCGAGTCTGTGGTACACACGAAGCATTACATACGAGGACGTTCTCCCTGTGTGATGCTCAATCGACTACCGGTACCTCTTGGCTTGCCCGAACACGACGAATAGTCTCAGATAGGAACACAGCACAATAAGAGAAGATTTCCCATGATATAAAGTTTAAAGATGCCCAACTCTTCCTGTCCTGAACAGGAGCCGTCACGCCCCCACCAACTCCCCCGAGTTTTGCGGCAAAGGGCCCCGCAAGTTGCAACAGCCTCTCCCCGCTGCAAGGCCCATACATAGGCCCATACATAGGTACATACATAGGTACCTACATATCGCAATCCATCCTGCCCGATATGTTATCATACGGAGGTCTGCCCGGGTTTGATGGGTTGGGGATGGTCGGGGTTTTTGTGGTTGCTATTCTGTTCTTTCTTTCTACATTCTTGTTTTCGTCGAAATTTTGTGGTTTTGTTTTTCGACCGAAGGGTCTCGGTCCTGACTCCGAAGTCGCGCACCGCGCCTTCTGCGACATTCTCCCCCAACAGGAGATCAGACAATTACTGCCCGCTACGGGCCGGGACACTAGACAACGTTGCTGTAACCGGCGACAGTAGTGGTTCACCTTTCTTTTCTTTTCTTGATTAGTACTAGATAGGTGCTGTATGCAGTGCACCTAGCCTTAGACCGCCTACTCGCCCCACTGCCGGCGTCAATCAAACGATCAAACTATCTGATTCAGAGGTTCAGAGGTGAGGTGAAATGAGCCTGAGCCATACGCCCCCTTCCAAACTCTGCCTATAAATGGTCATGGCGCTTCGCCATGCAAACGGCGGAAAAGCCCATGCCGAGTCAAAGTCTCGCAACGTCTATTGAGTATTGATCTTGAATGAAGGCATGATATCGTCTCGTGCTCTGCCGAATTGGCCGCTACCGAGCGGCACGTGCCAGAGTGCGCACGACTTGACAACGACTGTCGCCGCTCTCGGAGGGTCCTTGACTTCGAAAACGTATTTGTATGTACTCCGTCGACTCGTGACAACAGAGCGCGCCAGATGCCGCCTGGAAAAGCCGTGTCGGCAAAGTCGGGTCATACAGGCAAGTTGCAATGCAATAGTCCCCATGTCCTACGGAACACAAGATTACACGTTGGCGAGCTGGACTGGGATCATTGATGCCATCCAGGAACCTCGAGACGGCCGCGAGGCGCGCTTAGCCCCTCTCCGCGAGATGTCGGGCTCGAAAAACACATGTCGGTCTTTTTACGGCTGGTATCTATGTATAACGTTTAGGGCCCCCCCCCCCCCCCCCGCCCCCCCCCCCCCCCCCCCCATCGGTGTCGGCAACGCAACGTCTCGATGATCGTGCATGTGCCCTCCCTGAGGAGGCATGAATGTATGTACTGTATAGAGTAGGTACACAGATGATTGATTGTGTTTGCTGTCCTCTTTATCCGCTCCAAGTCATGCTGCAGCCTGCAGCTCGGTACCCGCAGCGTTCAACTCGCAGGCGGGAAGGTGAAGCAGCCGAACCGGCATCTCCACCGAAATGTCTCGTACGGAGTAGATGGCCCCACCAATATGTATGCCTTCACCCCCCCCTTGACGGGAAGGGGAGGGGAGTGCGCTTTACATCCCGGTTGGAGCAGTGCAGTGCAGTGGCAGCGCAGTGCTTTGCTTGGTTCTTGGCTTCGGCTTCTGCTTCTGCTTTGTGTTGATTCATCACCGCCGTCTTAGCGCCGTTCCGCCCAACTTCGCCTTATTAACTCAACGGCTCCAAATCCCTACTAACATACCTACCTACCTATGTATAAAGAACCCGCCGTTTCTGCTGACGTCGACGCCGTTCCACTTACCTACTTCCGCCATCCGTTCGTCCTTCTCGCCGCCCATTCCAGAAGCTTCACAATTTCTTCCGTCTGTCTTTTTTCTTCCTGTTTTTTCTCGCGGAACCTATTTCTCGTCCACATTCGCTCAGCGTCTCACTCACTATTCGAACTTTGAAGCACGCGACCAGGAGGTTTGTCGCAAGCGGGCCATAGGGATCACAAGCCGCCCCGCCCCTGACCGTTCAAATTCGAACATTTCGAACTCGTCAGAACAAAGAATATGGCTCCCAAGAAGATTCGGTGTTCTCTCAAGGAATGCAGAGAGCCTGCTCAACGCATCATTGGTGATTGTGGCTTCTGCAGTGGCCAATTCTGCGGCAAGCACCGATTGTTGGAGGATCACAAGTGCAGTGGTCTCGAGGACGTGAGTCATGCAGGCAGATCACCCCAATTCCATTCGCTTTTTCCTTGTATTCCTTTCCGCCTCCTTGGCCGGACAGCAGCTCCTCGATTCAATCACGTCATACACTAGAATTGCCAGAATTTGCTGATCCGCTTACCCTATATCTAGTGCAAAAAGCAGTCGCATGAGCGCAATGCTGCGCAGCTGGAATCCGAGCGAACGCGGGTTATCCGAGGTACCTGATTAGAGTAGATGGTTTTGGGGGAACCAACATCTATCTGTCTTGCCATTCAACATTTTCCGAGTCCGGCCTTGCTCGAATCCGACCCGGCCTGTCTCCGCAGGAGTCTTGAACTCCGCACGCCCACAAAGGGGATCGATTTGCCGTCCATAACTTTTGCTTCTCCGCTATCGGGGCCTTGACCCGACACAATATGATGTTACGACTCTGCGTTTCAACAAATTGCTTTCTACGTTTACTTTTGTTTCGGCCTTCTTTCTTCGACAGAATACGCCGCCGAGGTTCTTCTCTTTGGCACTTTGCTCGTACGAGCAAGATTGTGCCTGGAGGTGTGTGTCGGATGGTAATCCGGAGATATAATGTAATAACTGACGGGCTGATTTCACGGGGAGACGGAAGCGTGATTACAGGCTCGGCTCGGCGTAAGGGGCGTCATCATGTGCCGTTTGCATCATCTCATCATTCATAGCTTGATCTAGTAAGCAAAGAGCGTTGGTTATTCCTCGGAATAAAACTCGAACCCTGTTCTTTGATGAGCTCGTTCAGTCCCATTCCATTGGCTGTTCTTCCCTGGGCAGACATGCAAAAAATCTGCCACTTTGACAATGTAGGAAGGATCTGTTAGGTACTCCCAATGTGCTGCCAAGCACAGTCTCTCGTTCAACTTCCCCATTGGGTTGTAAGACCACCCCTCCGAGGCCTACATTGGGCCTATATAACCATTGTAAGGTTCACACCAAGTGCTGTACCTCGACGTGACGCCCATATTTGAACCATGAAGCGTCTCGGGTAGCGATGATGAGGGGCAAATCAAGCCCAGCCGCGCAGACACTACCTCTCAATGGTCTTCGAAGCCCCTGCGTGTGTCTCGTACGACTTGGTGCGCATGCATTTACGCAGTGCGTGGGATGCATCGCGCCGTCGTGTGTCGATGATGCACTGCTTTAACCGGCGGCTCAGCTTGGCCTGCTAGCATATGCAATGTGCCAGCACAACACACCCTCTCCTTCATTCGATACGGAGCATAGCTGGTGCGCTTGCATGTTCGCTGGCGGCAACATGGCGCGGCAGCAAAGCAGCGACGGCGTTGTGCTTCCCCTGTCCATGGACTGATTCATTGTGGGTGGGGGATGAGAAAGGTCAGGGACTCGGGAGTTGTGTGAGTGGGCATGAAACATCAATATGGCATGGTCTGGATCGGCCCCAACCACGTTACCATTGTGTGCCACTTCATTCCGAGACCTTTCCCACATGGCCGTCTGTCACCCCCCCATACCCGCTTGCTTCATTGACAATTTCCTCTTTCACAATCGTTTCCTCCACAGCCACCTCCTTCTTATTCACCCACCCCCCATCGTCGTCCTCTACCACAGTCTTCTCCACCGTGATACGCCGCCCCTTCATCACTTTTTTCCGATCCGCCGCCTGACACAGACCCTGCAGACCGAGCGTGCAGTCCCCGCAGCGTCTCCCCACGGGCAGACAGACGGTCTGGCCGAAGCCGACGAGCAGCCAGTTGATTTCGCGCCACTTATCGCGGGGTAGCCAGGATTGCAGCGCGAGACGCGTTTCCTCTGGGGTCTTGGTCTTGTGCCAGCCCCAGAGGTTGGTGATGCGGTGGACGTGGACATCTACGCCTATACCTTCGGTGCGGTCCCAGGCGGCGGAGAGGCAGAGGTAGGCCATTTTGGGGCCCACACCGGGGAGAGAGGTGAGGCCGGGGATTGAGTCGGGGATGTCGCCATGCCACTTGTCGCGGAGGAGGAGGGCAGTTTGTTTGATATATCTGCGTGGGCGGGTTGGTTAGCTTTCTTTGGCACGGGAGATGAGTAGAAGAAGATGAAGAAAACATGGTCGACCAACGTACTTTGTCTTATTGTTATGGAATCCAACCGCCCAAATCAACCCATTCAGCACCCCGGCATCCGCCGCCAAAATATTCTCCAGATTTAATCCCGCCGGTGCCCCAGCCTTGTACGCCGGCAACTCCGTCTTCAGCCTCTCCATCGCCACCGCATTCACCGTGTCCTTCGTCTGGCTGGAAAGCATGAGCGAAATCAGCGTATGGAAGCGCTGGTCCCTCGCAGAGGCAGTCCGGTCCGCGAGTCTCTCGCATCCCATGGTATCTACTGCGGCGCCGTGCGCGGTTCCGCCGGGGGCGCGCATCTTCTTGACTGCGTAGTACATTTCCTCCCAGTTGGAGGCGGGCGAGATGGATGTTTCGCCGGTGGAGGCGTCTGTTTTTTTGGTGGCGGGTTTCCGTGTCCGGCGGGTGGGTGAGGGCTCTTGTAGAGGGGATTGTTCGACGGGTTCGTGTTTGATGGACTTGATGGGCGATCTCGTCTTTGTGGTTGTTCGAATAAGCTTCTTGGGCGATGAACCAAAGGTGTCCTCTATTTCGGGTGTCTGAGTGGCATTTTGTGAGGAAAGTGGAGCGATATCCTTGTTGCCTGTCTTCTTGGTAGCGGGTTTGCGCATCCGGCGGGGTGTCGATGATATGGACTGGATGGATTCTTCGACGGGTTCGTCTTTGACTGACTCGACGGGTGACTTCGTCTTCGCGGATCGAGTGGTTCTCGGTGATGATGCCGTGATTGTGCTTATGGTCGTCCGAGCGCGCTTCTTGGGCGGAATAATTGTGTCCTCCATTTCGATCGTCCGAGAGTCATCCTGTGAGGCGGGCGGCGCCGCTGCCGTGTAAACGAACCGTGAAAGCGAGCGCGTGGTTCGTCGAGGCGTCGTGGTGGTGTGATTCTCGAATACTTTGGTGGTGTCTTTGGAGATTCTCGAAGACCTCATTGTAGGTAGGCGCGCTGAACAGTACGCGATCGGGCGCGTAGTTCGCGTCAGTCCAATGTTTTGCCACGGGATTGAAGGTGCAAGAGCGGCGCATCTCCTTGAATATCTCCAAAAAAATACCGAAGAGGCCTACCGAAGTGGGTCTCAAAAGAATCTCGAAAGCGATTGGTCAGTATCGGAGTCAGGTGGACCCTCAGGGAACATAGGTAGGTAGGTTAGGTACCTGGTATGTACACATGTATGTATATACCCAAAAGGGCTGCGGCCTCAGAGAACAGGAGACCTTTTTCCATTAAATAAGAACTGATCATACAGTGATGGAGGAATTCGTCAATAATAGCCACTCCTGCATCGCGGAATCGGTGCTGTATTGGATATCGCAGCAGCAGATAACGCAACTCAAGCGTGGGGCTGGAACTTGGAAGTCTGGCATAGGTTGCTGGCGCGTAGAGGTAGTAGGTAACAAGTTCTCTGATTCATGATATGTGCCTTGTTGTGCGTCTATCTAAATAAATTCAATTGCTTTGCTCGATTTTACAAGCAGAATTGTTCAGCAAGAGGGCTGCAAGTTGCGAGCGTGAGATTGAGATTGTGATATCACTGGAGACTCGTATTCCTTCGACTTTAACGGTTTTACGAGGTAGTTGAGTGGCAAGGCAATGAAATTGAGCCTGATTTTCAATTTGGACGCTCCGTACAGGGTAGGAATATACTCTAGTAGTAGTATGTACCTATGGCGTAACTACACGTTGCGTAGGTACCTTACATTAGAAATAAAGGAGAGAACAGAGAGCAGAGAACGTAGGCCAGACACCCGCAGGAGCTGTGCTACACAATAAACAGAGGTC
>SRPQ01000605.1:0-14477 GCA_018360075.1 Claviceps cyperi
CACTCTCTCACTCTCTCACTCTCTCACTCTCTCACTCTCTCACTCTCTCACTCTCTCACTCTCTCACTCTCTCACTCTCCACTTATCTAAGTTGAATCATTATACTCCGCACACTGTACAGGTAAGGTAGGCAGGTAGGTCCTGCCTCCAAGCAGAAAAAAAAGAAACCCCAGGCCCTGAGTCCACGATCCAAGTGCATAATGCCGCCCCTTTGATTGGGCCACACCTGCTCCACTCAGGCGGACATTGGGTGCAACGCAACGTGTTACCTGCGTCGTGGGAGAGTAGAGTACAAGTGGGGTAGGGTATCTAGGTAGTGGAGTCAGACCAATCACCAAGCAAGAACGGGGGGCATGGGAATGATGGGATGGACCTTGAAAAAAGGATGGGATGGGGATGGGGGATGGGAATGATACGGGGGGGTCACGGGGTGGTGGAAAATTTATTGCCTCTGTGGTCGAGCCCGTCATACCTGCTCCGTAGTACGTACACAACTTAATTTGCGTACCCATCCCATCCCGTCCGTAGTTGCAAAACTTGCGATTCCAAGCCGAAGCGAGTCAAGCGTTCTTCATGCATTTTTAAATTTCGTCTAGTTTATCCCGTCCGTCATCAGGCACTAGAGGAGGACCTTGATGAGCACCTCAGCAACTGCCTAATCACCACCCCAAGTTTCCCAATAGGGGTGGTGCGTCTGTAGCGCAGCCAATCATGTTGTAGCTAACCCCATCTCGCTTTGTACCTTTATCGTCGTCCATCATCCGTGAGGTGCTGAGCGCGTGCTGGAAAGGGATGTGGCAGGCACTAGCACCTTCTAGAAGTCTAGAAGCGCAGCTCCCGTGACTCCAAGACTGGCATCCGACGTCAGCACAACTGTCTGCCTCCCTTTGAGCGCTAAAACAGACCCAGATACAAGAAGGAATGAATAAGCGCCGGGAATACGGAGTACTCCGTACGAACAAAAAAAAAGAAAACTATGTACTCTTGGCAGAGTAGAGGAGGACGATAAGATTGCACTCATAGAGAAATCACCGCTAGCTCCAAAGACAAATGTACAGACCCACAAGAATTCAACATCGCTATTTTGTTCGTCCTGGCCAAATTTGCGCTGATCTACCGCAAGGAAGCCCATCCGCCTGCAGAGTAAAAACATCGTGCTGCGCCTACATAACTGAAAGCCCCTGCTGACTGCTGCCTTTCCACAGTGGATAGTGAAAACAAGATGCCAATGGCATTAAAGAAAACGATTTCATCAAAAAGGCGTAATCTGGCCGTAACCCATCCAGTGTGAACATTTCGCAAAGGGAAAAAAGCAGAGGAAATGTAAAACATGATTCATCAACCGCATCAACCGCATCAAACTCCACGCTAATTCTTTGGTGCCCAATAGTGGCTAAAAAGGAAACCAACAAGAGAAGAATTTTCAATTACGTTAAACACTTGCCATGAAAATTTGCAAGTACTCCGTAGAAGAACGGATGGGGCAGCATTCGATCCACTTTTGCTTCGCGTATAGGATGCGTTGACATTGGCAACGCTGTTAGGGAGCAAAACCGAGGACCCTCTTTGAGTCTTGTGACGTGATCTTGTCTTGTTTAATTGAACAAGCATGTGGCGGATCGTAACAAAATGCGCGTTCGCGCAGCCGCAGCGTAGTCTCGTTCGGAAGCATGCCATTAAACACGTACATGCGGCTTAGTGCGTGTATGCGGTCAGCACATGTGCTACTCACAAGATGTCGTGCCCTTCAACACTGCATCTAAACGCAGCATGTTGCAAACGCATGCATGTCGCTTGCGCACATGCATGCTGCTTGAACGTATGTATGCTGCTCAAACACATGCACGCTGTCCGACACATGCATGCACCTTCAACACACGTGCTCTCTAGACACATGAGGTCAAGGCCACGCCATGTAATCAGTAGCAGCCTTGGAAAGAGGGCATAAAAGGCACTTGTTGAAAGGTAACGGGATGCTGCACCATGGGCGCCTGTTGAACGTATCGAAACATGTCCCACAGGGGAAAAAAGGGCTTTGAAGAGCAATCGACATGCTCAGGCGCAGGCGTCTGGACAACTGATGGCTGCTGATGACATACCGCGGGCGGGGAATGCAACTGGATAGGGTTCGGAAGCATTGTCGTAGAGTCGCCGTATGGTGAAGGAGGAAGAGAGGATGGCATTGTCACCATGCCTGAATCGTGCAGCAATCCGTGGCCCACTAGGCCATCCGGGCCGTGGGCTGCAGCATGAAAAGCCAGTGAGACGTCTTGCTGCGCTTGGATGTACTTGTCATCCTCGTCATCGAGGCCATCAAGGCCGGAAATGGTTGAGCCGCTCGAGGTAAGCGAACCGGGGTCGGAATATGTCCTTGCCGGCGGACGCGGGGCGTCGTACTGATATCCGTCGACAACGACGTTATCATCGGTGACGTATTCGGGAAGTTGCTCGACATCCGGCGTTTGCGGTTGCAAGTATATTGTCGGGGACGCAGACACGGTGAACCGGGGGCATGCCAAAATTCGGCGGCGCAGGTCAGCAAGCGTAATCCGCAGGTCGGGATTGGGATTGAAGATTCGCGCCAAAATTTCATTCAATTCGTCCGTCAGTGGAAGGATCGTCATCAAGAAAGCCGGCGACCGAATAAAGGCGCGGTAGGTCGCGTCCTGGAACGAAGCCTGTTTCCATGGATTGCGTCCACATGTCAGGTTGACAAGGATGACTCCTAGCGACCAAACGTCATTTGGGGCGCACATGTAATAAGAATTGTTTGCCGAGGTATCCAGACATTCTAGAAAAGGGGTCAGCTCCTCGTTTCGACTTTCTTCCAGTTATGTGCATGTTGATCGCCTCCAAAGCGAAAGCAGACAGCGAGGGCAGAAGCATCTTCGCCGACTGCAATTATTGACGGAGAACACAGGGGAGAAACAACATACCAGGACTCATGTAAAAGGTCGAGCCACAGCCATAATCCGAGGAGCGCTCGTCAGCTGTAGCGAGACCAAAGTCGGCCAGCTTGACCGTGTTTCCACCGTCGCTCACCAAGATGTTCTCGGGTTTCAAATCGCGATGGTAGATGCCCAGGGAGTGACAGTGTTCCACGGCATCCACAATCTGGAGGAAGACTTTGCGCGATAACTCATCCCTCCCGACGTAGTGGCCGAGCTCGGTAATGTTCATAAACAAGTCGCCCTCAGGGCAGTACTCTAAAACGACAAAGATACAGTCGGCGTCGTCGATAATCTTCAGCAAGGACACAATATTGGGATGCGTGGATGCCATGTAGTGGAGACTGATTTCCCGTTGTTGATAGTCGATCTGTCGGCGTTCCAGGGGCGTACCATCAGCATTGAACTTGCTTAGACACTTGACAGCATAACGAATGCCCGTCACCATGTCCAGGGCCGAGTACACCACACCATAGGCACCAGTTCCAAGAATCTCGGTAAGCTGCAACGTGCCATCCAGATGTATGCCTAGTCTCTGCTCGGGCGCAAGAGGAATGCATCTCGGCTGGGACGACACAGCCTGCTGCTGGGTGCTGCTGTATCCGGAATGATTGTAGGTCGACGATGTAGGGGGTGTCGACTCTCTGAGAGTATGACCCGGCATAGTCTCGGTGATGAGAAAACGTAAAGGAAAAAAAGGGGAAAACGACTAGGAGAGTCTTGAACGGAAAATGCCAGGTCGTCCAGTTTGGTAATCAAGCGGCGCCCTTGACAGGAAGATTGTATCGTATCGTATTGCTCTTGGAAGAGGGGAAGTCCAAGGAGATTAACATGCCCAGACGACGGCTTTATATGCAGTACAGCTGTAAGCGCGTTCGTGTCGGAAGGCCAGACTCAACAAGTCGTTCCCGTCTCTGTCCGTATAACCGATGCAACAGACACGAGACGTTCCGGTGTTGCGTGAATAGTGGTCAGGCCAGGACGACATGTAATGAACAAGACGGTAAACAAGACGTGAATATATAGAGAAGCCTCACTGGACTTGAACAGCCGAGTCAACGGGTCAAGGCAGGTGCCACGAGGAAAAGGTGGAGATGGTGTGTGGTATGAACGGCGGGCGGCTGAGCGACTTGACAAAACAGGTGATGCAGATGCATGCAGAGAACTGCTTGATTAAAATGAGAATAATAAAGGAAGCCGAAGGGGACGTTTCGAAATGGAAAAATAGAGTGGTATGGCGGGTAACCCAGGGCCAAAGGAGAGTCGTGAAGTTCAATATGTAGGCGGTTGAGGCGTTGTGCTGTGACACATGCGGTCGAAGCGGGCATGATGAGGTAGATAACGATCCAAGACTGGTCCGCACCTGCCTCGCCGCACCCTTGGCCAGGGGACTTGAGAGACTTGGGACTAGGAAACAAGAAGGTAAGGTTTCGGGACCAATAAACAGGGCTAGTTAGGCATAGGCGGCATGGATGATGGCATGGATGATGGCATGGATTGGCATGGATGGCATGCACGAACACAGGAAACGCAGATGCGTACATACCTTGGCGACGGCGTGGAGCATAAGTTATAACTTTAGGTACACGTAGCACAACACAAAAAACACCCGTTGCGAATGTGTACCGGTAAAGGCCCACACCCGCACCAGCTGGCAGCGACCCACACCCCAATGCGCAACTTGCAAGAACAAAACAGGCCAACCAGACCAGACCAGGGGATCCTCAGTCTGAACTGCGGTATGTTCGCTGCTCCGCAGTGTGAAAGGCCACGACGGAGAAGAGGAGGCAGAGGAGGCAGAGAAGGCAGAGAAGGCAGCGATGGGAGGCGCAGCGGAGCGGGTCAGTGGGGGCGTGAGACGAATGAAGCGCAAGGATCTGCCATCGCTGAGTGGTCAGTGAGTCGTGACACAAGAACGAGAGAAGGCCGCAGTGCCATGACACACTAGGATCCACTTTCGGTTCCCGCTGGGTGTGTGTCATGGGCCGCCGCCAGCCCCGTTTGGGTTTTCTTGGGTATTCTTGGGTTTTCTTGAGTCTTGACCTAAAACCCCATTCACAAAGGAAAGGGAACAAAAAGGACCCACGCAAAGGATGAGTTCGAAAGTGTCTCTGCGCCGTCTTCTCGGATCGACTGGCCCAACACAAACCCGCCCCCGTCGCGGAACCAACAGCACATATGTACATATGTATCTAGTTTCACACTCCGTACATAGTTAGGTCAAGACACTTCATCAAAGTATACATTTATGTACCTATGTATGTACGGACTATACCTACCTACCTACGAATGTCGATTGCTTTGCTGGCGCCGGGCGGTGGCGGTGGCGCTTTGCTGGCTCCGGCCCCCGGCGCTGGGTTGGCATCTGCCACCATCACGGCGCAATACCTACGGAGTATGTACGCATACGCACGCAACGCGCACATCGCAAACAACAAAATTAGGCAAAAACTCTGATGGAGTTTCAATGGGGGTGGGTGGTGAGAGACGGCAGTTACGTGCATAACTGTGAGAAAGTCTAAACGCTGCAGCCTACCCTGCAGGCTGTGACCATCAGATGACGTTTTATTATACGTGTCTTGATCACAAGTTCATCAGTTACTTCATGACTTGTGGTACAAATGTGTTGGTCTTTATTCTTCTTCTCGGTAGAACAAATCGTGCGTCCCGAATCCCGCTCCATTCCTTACTCGTGGCATATAGTGCTGGGCGGAAGGAGCGACTCTTCGCTTCAGTCCAGGTATAAGCGTGTTAGGTGATACCGTATGTAACATGTCAATCAGCGACCGAAATGCACGCTATGTATTATGTATGCAGCTTAGATACAAAGACGGCGTGTGCCTTGGGCCTTGGCGGCAAGGTTTGTGTTCCATACCAGAGCCGCGTGATTCCCATACCGATCGACATAAGCTATCTAGGTAGGATAATAGTCCAAGCGCAAGCTCACGTACGGAGTACCTACATACTTAGTACTGCCTACTTGTTCCTTGTTCTCTACGAATACGTACCTAGGTAATTGATGTGGCTCTGTGAAGCGTCACGTCTGTACTGTATACGCGTCCAAAGCTTCCGTGTCTCACGATGTTTACGGCGCGTGAAATATTGCTACCAGTGGCCCGGTCTTTCGTTCCAGCTTCTTTTACGGTTCGCCTCATGGTCTGGACGCCCCTTACCCAGCGTTTCAAATGGAAACAGCCTGGTGGCGATACTTGTTTTTTCGTTCACGAGCTCCATGCATCATTCGGCCGTGTCATTCACTGAGTGCGTGAATAAGAGGCGAACATATCAGGCGAATAACAGTTGGACAACGATACACAGTTTGTAGAGTAGAGGAAGGCTATTCGTAGGCCGGAAAGGCAGAACGAAGTCTAAGCTGGGGGTCACAAACGACTCACGACTCACGACTCACGAGGGTGCATCCGCGGGTGTGTGTGCGCCGCCGTCCGTCAGAAAAGGAGGCCGGTAGGTCGGCAGAACGGGAAAGTGCAGGCTTGCCAACGTGCGAGACAACGAAAACGACGAACACACACACACACACACACACATACTCCGCTCCGTAGCCTGTAGGTAGTCAGTCAGTCATTCATACCTACACGAGGCCCTCTACGGACTCACGGAGTTAAGGCTTTTTCGCGCACCCGCTTCGTAGTCAGATGAGAAACACGTAATCAAAGATCGGCCGAAAATCATCGAGGCATGAGCCAACTTTGTTGTTAGACAAGCGAGCGGGTATGGACGCTGACCCACAACTTGGGCAGGCAGGAAAATTCCGATGATGTGTCCTCTTCCGTTTACCTACCATGTACAAACGGAGTATGTACGTACTCCGTATGTATGTCACAGACTCATGTGGAGATTGCGTCTTGGTGCTTCGTGCGTGGCATATGTGTATGTACATGTGTACTCTATTTTGTGCTTCGTGCTGACAACACAAGTCACTCACACATGTACAAGCTCTGGAGGGAGAAACGATGGTGGCGTGTCCCATGCGTGTTGCCTTGATAAGTTGATACAGACTATGGTACTCCATAGCCATAGGTATACATACATACGTCGCAAAGCATGGATGCACTTTACTTTGCCGAACTGGAATCTACGGAGTGACTTTGCGCCGGTCGGGATTGCAAAAATGACCAAAAGAGAAAGATTCCGAACACGATTGCCACCACCGTACGTACATACATACTACAGATAATCGTGGTGCGGTCATCTCAGAAAAGGGTGGCCACTGGCCAGTAACACACGCTCGTCGCATTCCGAAGCAGTTCCAACTTCCAGCTCGCAAAGCTCACCCAACAAGCGGCTTTCGTTTATTAAGCAAGCCTGCCGCGAGGGATCTAGGGAGGGGTGATAACGGTAACCTAGAAGTCGCGAGAGAGTACTATGTACATGGTTACATATGTATGAGTCACATTGTGCGTCTCTCCTCGTGTAAGGAAGGGAATGTTGTGGGCGCACCCTACCTTCATGTTGTATTATCCACGGGCGCATTAATGAATAGACCACTTGGTTCATGCCTAGGTATCAGTAATCACGGGCAAAGCCTGAAGACGCATCCCGGGCCAAGCAGGGCTTGCCATGTAATGAAAGCACATACGGAGTACATTCATTCACACACTGACTGGCCTCAGCTCGGCCATGTGCCCCGCCCCAGCCATGAGAAAAAAAGGAAGAAGTAAGAAACAAAGAAAACGGAAGGCCGACAAAAAACCAGCCGTGTCACAAGGCCGTTCGTTTTCTTTCTGGACCTGGTCCCGGCAGCTGGACATGATGCACACACAGACTGGACACGCTTGAAATGGCAAGACGCCTGCATCATACGGGGTACGTGATCTGCGAATACCTGGGAAGAAAGAAGCCACCGTGTTTTGTCCGTCAACCACTAGCGGCGTCACGGCCGCAAGCAGCGGTTTGCTTGAGCCTTTTGGCGCCACCGTGTAAGCCAGTCATGTTGGTGGAATGTGCTCACTGCTACACGGTGGCTGTACATACATTATGGAGAGGCCAAAACTCCGTCACTAATTGCGAATAGCGGGAACAATGTGACGATCTTTGGATGCTGGCAGCCACTCGTACAAGAGGGAGGTATAGGACCGGCGTAACAGGCGTCAATAGGCGTGAAACGGGCGTAAACAGGCGTACGGGAAGTATGTACGGAGTATGTCAGGTGCGAGAAAAAAAAACAGCTCAAAAGTCCTTGCGGATACAGTGCCACCAGGAACATCGATCGAAAGTATGTAGATTGATACCACCAAACGTATAAGCATTGAGCAATAACCTCTCGTCTCGCCTCTCAGACGTGGCTTGCCACGGGAAGGGTGAGGTCCGTAGCAGCGTAGCTGATTGGCTCCAGTCGCATCTTTGACAAAATGTGATACAGGTACGGATACCACCTGGCAATAGTGCCTGGCCGTACTCCGTAGTGGACAGCTTATTTTGGCGTGTTTTGCAGCCGGACCGGTCATAGTGCGCCGTTTATCGCCGTTTCGTCCGTCGCTGCTTGCGGCTGGGTCGGTCGAGATGTCACCATCTCAGCTTGATATGAGCCATTTCATCATGTGAGAGCACAGCCACTTCACAACGGTCTTCATGCGCAGTTTTAGGATAAGCACAACGGAAGCGTAGCCAGACAATCAGAAGTGATGTCGTTGATTGCAAGCGCCCGCTGACTTGGTACAGAGAGGGGATTCGTTGCGGCCTTGGTGTGATTACTATTCGCAGCGGCAGTGCTTACGGCCTCGCATTCTTCATGCACTGTCGGTCGGGTCGTCAACCGACCATCCGATCCTTCCGCAGTTCTGTCCTGAATAGCGGGTGGATGACATGGCATTGAGTCGTTGGCGCCAGAATGACGGGAAGGGGACCATGCAGGATGCACTGGAACCCCTGGAGCAGCAACCGATTTGGCTTGTTTGATGGGATGCCGTCGATTTGCCAGGACATCCGTGTTGTTGGTCCTAGTCGTTTGTCCTGGTTATTATTGTCCTGTTGTCTTGCTGGTAGGGACCATGATGCTCTCTTGTTGTCTTTCTGTCGTTTGTCCTGGTTGCTGTCAAATGTATTGTAGTCTGCTGATGATGTATAAGCTGTCTTATTGTTGTCTGGCAGTACAGCACATACACTATTACATTGCCACTGTCATCGCACTGCCACAGCAAAGTGAGATCACGGGACCATGCACTAGCTCCGATCGGTATCTAGCGCCGGCTCTGGAACTTGCGCCCGCCAATCATTACTTGTGGCAATCACCATTTGCGGTCATGGGCATCACAAACCTTCGCCAGACACACCATTATTCCATCCTGATCACCATCATCTCCGGTTTGTGCCAGCCGTCAGACCACCAGGCTCGCGTCAACTCAACAGGTCTTGGCCTGCTCGACGAGCAAACAAGTAGGAAGTTGACATTGTGACGGACGACTCACGAGATGAGCTCTCGATGTAGGTATCCCCATGACCTGACATATGAGTAGGACTAAGCAGGGACCGTATTCCGCCCCATGTGTCATGGCATCGTATTAAGCATCTCCAATCTAACCGCGCGCGAAGACGTGCAACATGCCGACATCTTTGATCTCACACAAGTTGTGAAAGCGCGCACGGCTTGTTGCTTGCCGCCAACGAACGCAGCACAATATACAAAGGTTTAACACGACTGGGCCCTTCCTGGGAGAGGCAACCAACTCTTGGAGCCCCTTGGAGGATCGACAAGGCAACATGTTGTCTCAAATTCCCCATTCCGTCATTGCTGAAGAACCTGATGCAGCGTAGCGGGCCCCCAGGACCCGATGCAACGGTTACTCGACGCCACGTCGCATTCCCTCCGATAAATCCATACATACCATCTCTATCGTCATCTATTCCAGCCATGTACCGGCTCATCCTTGCTATATTGCAACGGAACGGCATTGCATCGAACATAGCAACGGGCGTAACGAGGGGGCAGAGACGCACAGGCGGAGGTGCACAGATCGTTGAAGGAATCGTGCCATTGTCGGACCCGTCACGGTTATCGCCGCGCGCAATGCAGGCGATCTGTCGTACACGGGCACGTACATGGAGTCATGGACGTCTATACATGAGACGTTGCTGCGTAGACGATGACGAAGAGAAACCGTGGCTTGTGGGAAGAGGAAGGGAGGTTGGTGGGTGGTCTTTGGACTATCGACAGCTCTAGCATGATCAAGACTGTTGATGAAACATGCTGTTTTGTATTCGCGCGCGGCGCCGAGGGCGAAAAGCCAAGCGAATGCTGCCGATGGAACCCCATCCATGGACAGTGGTGGGCCGTGGAACTACCTACCTATGTAACTAACTCATTCCCAGCACATCATGATCTACCCAAGTTATTGTCCTTGTCCTAGTCCACGTTCATGCCTAGGAACATATTGCTTGCTGACAAGGAGACTGCTGCCGAAACCCTTGCACGTACTGAATATAGAGTAGGCTATGTATGTACATACATACATATCTATTCGGATGAATGCCTAGTCAAGACTCGAGCATTCGCCCTCGCGTGGGGATGAATGTACGTACAATGAGTCAATGACTCACGAGAAAGGGTGAGCATGTGTAATAACATCAAGGACTTGAACATAACTAAGTGCAATCCTGTCAACGAGGCAAGCGACATCATACATGCTCTCGCATTCCGAGCAAAAGAAGATGTGCACCCATGGGGAGGGGGCCAAAAGCCTGAATCTGTTTTAGCTTGGGCCATTGACCAAATAGTCTCTCGGTCTCAACAATGGACTTGCTTGTCCGCTAGTTAATGCTACATACAGTACGGAGTAGTTAGACCTCGGCTGTCGATAACAACCTCGCGTCTTTTCCATGGCCCGCCAAAACGTGGCGTGCTTATCGGCATTCCAGCCAAACAATGCGTCAATCGTCAAACGACGTTTGTGCGTTTCTTGCTGTGTGTTTTTCATGTTTCTTTTTTTCTACATGGCTGCCGTGTCCATGCAGACAGCGTCAATCTGGGTCCTGGGGGGGAATGTCGGCCCCGTGATCCCGCTCATCAAGGTCCGGGGTTTGGCGCATCGCGCGGGAGGAGGGAATGATGGGCGATGGGTTTGAGTGGCTTTGCATTCGAGACTTCGAGTCGTGTTGGTGATGTCTATGACTTTTGTCTACGACATTGTCAAACACCCAATTTGCACATCAAAATAAGCGATCAAACCATGCTTTGTTCAGACACGTACATGAAGAGTACCTAGGTACAGACTACAGAGTGAGTAACTACACGATCATCGATGGATGATCGACATCACGATTCACACGGGGGATTTTTTGCGAACCCACTCTGGGCGTCAGGTGAAGAGTCAGGGACTCACGGCAGTCACCATGGGGAGTTACGGCAGTTGGATCCCCCCGGTGGGCGGATGTTGAAATCACGACTTCACCTTTCCGCTGGTTCGGTTCGGACACCGGGACACGGAATTTGTCCCAAAGGGTATGAATCATGCGCTGCGATAAGTAGAGATCCAAGAATGGACCGAGAATACTAGCTCATGAGCGCAGAGGCGGCTGCAAATATAGCTAGTAGCTACCGTGTCGTGAGAGATGTCCATACGAGGCAATAACCGCTTGTAGCTGCATTTAGCTACTCCGAAGCCACCATCCTACGCTCATCCTCGACGTCCACGATTTAGATGTTGAGCCAAAAGAGCAGATGGCTACCTACAGGCTACGGAGCCACATTTCGGCCGGCTCGGGTCAAGACAGACTCTCGAGTCTCAAGCCCATCAGCGTAGCAAAATGCCTCCGTGGATCCAAAAAGTCGTGGCCACCCCGGATGTTGCCCTGATCACTCATACTCATTACCTTGGGGGGGGGGGGGGGACGGCAAGCAGCATTATTCCAGATCGAAGCGGCCCGTGTTGTGTTCGCCGCTCGGCTGTCTGTGCTCGGCTGTCGGCACGCGCTCCTCAACTCATAGATACTTTACCTATCTCCTAGCCTCTAGGACATGTCCGTATCGCGTTATGCTGCGGCGGAGCAATAGAGTGGCGTGTTGTTGTATTGGTGGTGGATGACGGCACGCTGTCGAAAGCCCTGCAGCTGCGGCGCCAATGTGTGTATACGTGTGTGAGGAGCAACACATGCTGCTGAAGAATGATGATGCTACATGACGCACGGAATCAGTGATGGAGGACAAACATCCGCCCGACCTCTTCGTAGGTGGACCGCCGGGAAAAGTACGACGGTTTCTTGGACTTTGTGTTGGATTGTTTCTTTGACGACTGGCAAATCGTCGATTTGGTTAGAGATGATGCATTTTTCTTCTTTTACTAGTCGTCGTTCGGCGGCCGTTTTTGTCATAATATTAGCCCCCCTTGCGCCGATCCGATTTCGTTTTCATCCTCTGCGTAAGCCTCGTCCTGCTGGCTACCTGAATGGCAACCTTGCTCTCACATTTGCATGCCATGTCACGAGGTGGAGGCCAAAGGACTTGGCCGCAAATGCATGACACGCAACAGGAATGGATGTGGGGGGCTGGCGATGTCCCTTCGCTGGGTGGGATTGCCGGTAAGCTGCATCCGGGAGGTTGCGGGACAAGGCAGTTCAGGAGTTGCGCGGGAATGATGCATGCAAAGAAGCTGGAATAGAAGCATGAAAGAATCAGAATACGGTTCTCCGAGTTGAAGAAAGGAGAAAGCGGAGCTGGCCAGTCAGAATGCGTCTGGGCCCCAGGGGGTGGGCCGTGGCGTTGGGAGAGGTCACGTGTTTCTCAACCTACCTAGGTATGGAGTAATTCTAGCATCTTGATCTTGTCTCTTCTCTTGTCTTGCAAGTTGCAGAGCTCATAATAACGGGGGTTGGATGTGTGTTGATATCGTGACAAACTGTTGTCGAGTAACGTACATATGTATGTATCCCTTGAACCGTCCACTCTCTTGCCTTGTCCTAGTTACAAGCCTTCTTTGACTGATCCTGACTGGTGCTCACCAGGACATGTTTCCGTTATGTTCTTCTTTTCTTCTTTCTGCCTTCTACATATTCCATCTCTTGCTTTTCCGTTCGTTTCTTTTCCCCTTGCACTTCTTCTCGTCTCTGCCACCACAGCGTACATAGTATAGTACCTTTCTTTTCCTTTTCTGACGTCTTCTCTTCCCTGCTTACGGAGTATAACCGGCTTCAATACGTTCCTCCTTTCCCATTGGATATACCCCCCGGCCTTTGGAACGGAGATACTCCGACGACGATGCACGTCTGAGTACAGCCGTGTGTCTTACATGTATCAAAAAGAAACACACACATGCAATGCAGATGGAACATGACACGCATGTGAGGCCATCCACTCAATAGCTCCCTCCCGAGTCCCAAGCGCACGAATGATGGTACACTGTGTAGAACAAAACACCATGAAGCCAAGGGTCTGAGACAAGCGAGACAACCGACGGCGCTTGTCGCCTCAATGCAACACGAATGCCAAAACAAGTGTCCTCAGAGTCTCTGCCCAGTGCTCGAGCCTCGCAAACTAGCTCCCTTTTGAAGGGGTCTAGACTCCAGAGTCTCCGGTCCGGATCTGTGGTATCTTGCGTCGTGCAGCGTACATACATGAGCACGGGAATCTTGAAGTATCTTCTTTTGCATCCTGATGCTATGTCTTTGCTTGTTGCTGTTTAATAAATATTGATATGCACGTGCTTAGTTTGTTAGTGTCCGGTATGTTTTGTTTTGGCGCGCTTCACCATGACGGATGTATCCCCGTGCGCTCCGGTGCGCTCCGGTTATTGTCTGTCCTTGTGTTCTCTTATCTTGTTATATAAACGGAGTACATACGGAGTACGTATAGACGGCTATGTATGGCGTACGGGATCATAGTGAGAAGGTCTATCGACGGGACGGCTGTTGGCGGAAGTGGCTTGACTCTTGAGGCGGATGGATCATCTGTCCTTGTGGTTGGCATGATCGCATCTCAACAATGACTCAATTGTCTACTCCGCAACGAACAATAATCCATGTCAGAAATCAAGACTCCAGATTCGGATAGCCCAATTATTAGTCTCTCGCCCGATAGCCGTAGCGGAAATCCCATTACATACCAACCCAATCACCCGATCAAGGATCTACCCACATATCACCCAATATCAACCTACGATCATTCATTCTACGTGCCCAAACATGCCGAGGAGACGAGGACCAACAAACAGGCATCAAGATCTGCAATCCACATGTTCCGTACCATGATTCCGAAACCCCGCATTGCAAAAGCCGCCTTATTGTATGATGACCATGGTAGTCTTTTGCTTTTTTTTATCGAAGCAAAGCCGCCCAAGTTGCCACGTCATTGTCATGACTACTGACTCCTGAGTCCTGAGTTCTTCGCACGGAATGCACGGGACGACACAACATGGGGCAGTTTCCTATCTCGGCAAACGCCGCATGGTCATATTGCGGTAAGTGAGGCAAGGGCAGAGGTTTGCTTGCTTTTTCGTTGATCCTCCCTTCTTCTTTCTTTTCCTATGTAGGTATTTCACTCCCCTTTTCTCCTTTTCTCAAACTTTTTTTTTCTTCCCCCCG
>SRPQ01000606.1:0-14443 GCA_018360075.1 Claviceps cyperi
AGAAGCAGTACTGGTGGCTCTTCGTCCCCACCATCTTCTACATGTTCGCAAAGGGTGTTGCCATTGCTGCTGGAGACGGTCACGGAATGGCCCAGACCATCTCCCAGGTGGTGATTGAGGGCCTCATGCTCTGCTTGCTGCTCTGGAGCCGACCCTTTGAGCGACGCTCCAGCAACATTATCAACATTACAATTCAGACCGTGCGCGTCTTGTCTATTTGCTGCATTTTGGTGTTTGTTGAAGAATTTGGCATCAAACAGACGACCAAGACGGTTACGGGTGTTGTGCTCATTGCTGTTCAGTCGACTCTGACTGCTACGCTCGCGATTCTCATTGTTTGGAATGCTCTTACCGTATGCTGCACGATGAATCCTCATCGCAAGCGAAGAAAGGAAGCTGGTAAGCCTCGACAACTTTCATTGTCCCCCTTTTTCTTATATATATAAGTGGAGAAATGCCATTTTTACGTCATGTCCCACTGACCTTACTCCTTCAATAGAGAAAATCCGCCGAGACATGGACAACCTCACTCCCCTCGACGCCCGAACCTCCATCTTCCTCGACCGAACCCCCCTCCCCGAGAAATCCATGTTCGCCGTCTCGGGCGACCTCAACGAAAAGAGCCACCACCGCGCCGACGTTGTGGAGAGGTATTATGTCAAAGGCAACGACTTTGGCGCCCCTGTCGCGCCCTCGGGCGGTCCCATGTATCGGCCTCTGACGCCGACGGGGGCCCATGATTCGCAGGGCCTTCTTGATGGGGCGGCGCCGCTGGGATCGATTCATCGGCAGCCGTCTGTGCCGGCGAATGATCGAGAATACCGGGGAACGTATGGCCCGGTGGCGAACTATAATGGGCGGGGCTACGGAAACGAGGGGCCTCGGGGGGCGTTTTGATCCTGAGGTCTTGACTTGGTCATTTTAATAGCATTTATTCCAGATGGGTGGATCGAAATGGGGTACTGAGTGACCTCATGACTTCTTTGGCCTTAGTTGAACGGCAAACGAGCAGGGCTGTTACCGGCCCCATTGCACTCGTCGTTCGGCACTCGTCATCCGGTACTTTACTCGTCTTGAGCATCTCGGCTCTGTCAATGCTCTTCTCCCTTACCTTACCCCTATGTTCAATCAACGCCCGCCTTTTTTTAAGCTGTTTACTTGCAGGCAGCCAGAATGGTGCGCCTCAACACGGGTCTACAATTCACAGATGAAATCTCCTCCCTTTCCGTGGAACACAAGATAAGCTAGGCACATGGGTGCCAAGAACAAGTTATACGAGAAGTGCGATGTAGGGGCTAGGGCTATCACACATCTCCGTCTCCCGGAGAACTGAGTGAGCATGCATTGCGTGAACATTCTCTGGAATTGATATATATATATATATTTTTTTCATTTTTTGAGCGGACTAGGGATACGTGTATCTTGATGTCATGATTGATATGTACCTAGGGCTTTGTTCCGTATATTTGGGGATATTATTCCCTTTTTTATTTGTTGGTGTTCTGTTATGTATTCGTTGTGTAGTTTTGCGAATAGTAGGCACGCGTGCGGTTTTTCTGTATGTGTATGTGCATACGTGCATCGTGCAGGTGTTTGTGTGTATGCGTATATGTGTAAATACCTATGTGCGTTGTATGTAAGTATATCTACATACGTTACAGTGGGTGCATATTTACGTGTATGATACTCTCGCTAACTTACAAGATCCGTGATATGTTGTGAACAAATGTCGCTCGAATCCAGACGAATCTGTGCGTTGCTGAAAGCCTTTTGATAGTCGGGCAGGCAGAACACGAACGCCTTCTCTATGTCTCTTTCAGGCGGTTACCAGAGTAAATCGATGCCGGCTGTGAATTCCGGCGCGCAAAACTTGGCAACGTCACAGAACTTCTTGGCCGTCTCTCGTGCGCCAGGGAGTGCTGGCTGGTCCAGTTTGGGACAGAAGGGAATGAGGATGCCGAGATGATTGCTGTATCAGATTATGTTCTTGATCCTTATGCGGGTGATATTGCCCCTGGAAACTAGCGCGACTTCCCCCGGGTTTACTATTCGATGTTTCCGTCCACCCGTTACGGGACTTTTTCCGGCGAAAAGGAGGATAATTTTCCTCCGCTTTCCAATTTCAAGGGTGTCCCGGCTGGACCTGCAGACTGCGTCTTCCTGCTGGAGAACCCATAGCTACGACGAGGGACCAAGGATGAGCAAACCGTACTAAGTAGCCTGTGGGCACACAAAAGACTGGACTATTTCGCTCTTCTTCCTTCAATCTGGTTATTGCGCAGTGATTTTAGCGGAGAACGAGTTTGATCTTGTAGCTTGAGACACGAAAGACGAGGTCGAATGATAAGAGAAAGAAAGATCGTTCAAGATGCATGTTAATTCGTGGAAAGCTCGAAATGCCTGAGATTACGAACGTTTTCTACCAGTCCTCAAACAAGAGGACTGATGGTCAAGATCGCCATTCTCGTGTTCAAACAGTCACCAATAGAACGGAGATGAAAGCGGCAGGTGGATCGAGACACGTGGTGCAAAGCATGGTTGAATCTTGAAGTCAACAGCCGGCGGGACGAGAATTATGCAACAGGTATAGCCCGGTTGAACGGGTGGCATGGAGTGCCCGATCTTGAGCGCCGGGGACGAACTAATACACTGTTCGTAAAGGAACAGTCCCGGGACGTACCGAACCTTTCTCGGGACAGCTCGCCGACGTCACACGTGTCTTATGTGAAAACCCGGCCTGCGATTGGAAAAGCAGCAACGCAACTTGCTTTTATTCTACCTGATCTGCCCCAATATCAGAACCTGTCGGCATCAAACTGTAGCGCCTATAATTCGTTCCCAATATAACATCGTTGGAGAGATAAATAATGTTTGGGTAGGGAGTGTATTATTCTGTATCATAATCTGTATGCTTGAGGGACCGAGGCTCCCACACTATAGTACTGGCTCATGCTGAGCAGTGAGCACCTAAGACCTTCAATTTTCAAACATAAATCCTGCGAATATTGTCAAAAGCTGGTTAAATCTAATGACTCTGCGCAATATAAGTGGCTTCAGCAACCTGATTTTTCTGGACAATGATTCGGTCCAGTTCGATCGGATACATACGCTGCTAAGAGGTGAGCGTTGCATAAGTCGGACGCCTTCTAATTCTCTACGTCTTCCTTTGAGCTAGTCGATGGAGCAGCTCGACGCCGGCATCGAATTCAAAGATATCTGGCAGTGCTGGCACCGTCACGGAACTTCCGGGCCATCCCTCGTGCGCCATGTGCGCCATGTGCGCTGGTTCAGTTTGATACTGAGGGTACTGAGGATGATGTGATGATTCATCATAGTCCTCATCGCTATACTGCTGTATCTCTTCATTATCTTCGTCGGGTGGCGAAAGTCCGAAGGCGGCCTGGGAACTCAGTGTAGCGCCGGCTCTTTCCGCCATAGCCTTCGCGCCGCATACTTTCGATGAATTTCAACGGAAACTTCATCAGTTCTTCAATCTTGGCCCAAATATTTGGTTCGAGCTTAACGAATGTGTGAGTGACATTGCCAAGCGCTTATGGAAGTGATGCAAGATCATATAATTGACACTTGTCTTTCTTAGCAGATCATGACTCACCTCTCATACCGTTTGCATCGTTCATTCTTGCGTTCTTGAGGCCATGCAGGTTCTGTCAGGCTTTGTTTGAAAAGGCAAACATGGCAACTTTTGGCAGTGACACCTTGTCACGGCGATGGACGCATGGGTCGAGACGAGAGGCTGACGGTGTGGAAAATGATGATGATGATAAGTGATGATGATGGATCTATCTACGCTGTCCACACCCCGGGGAACGAAGGAGGCTATGTACATGCAGGGGCTGCTGTGCCCTAAAGTGCTACAAACCTCAGGTAAGCAAGTGATGCCTAATTTATTGAGGAATAAGCCATTGCGTGCTGGCAGCCGCATCACGTGACGGCCGCACCATCCGATTATGTACATAGTATTCCCACTTTCCCACAAGTTGGGAAACTTAGCTCTTCAGTCCAATATACACCCACCATGTGCCCCTAAATTGCATAAGAATATGCAAGGTACACATTCCACAACCCATTCCGTCATGCCTACACACAACATAAAGCTCCGTCGTGTTGTATTTTCGCCAACCCGTGAGTCTCGTCGTCAACAAGACTGAAAGTCCACCATACAAGCAGCACGTCCCGCGCATAACTCAGAACACACAGCAAAGCACTACATAGTACATACCTACCTAAGGTACGAGAACGAATGTCGTCATCTCAACATCGGCTATTGACTGAAGCTCGGTGTCCATCAAGGACCGGTGGTAGTTCTAAACGAGAATTGTTTTTGCTTCACATGCGTTTTTACAAAGCAAAGTTTCTGAGTTGATTCTATCAGTGCTCATTGTACACTCTGACTCGCTGTTGCGGAGGGCTTTAGTCTTCGTGCATCTGCCAGTGGAGAATCGAGATGCTATTCTATCCAAGACCGTTAATGGTAGGTACCTAGAGGCAGCCGGATCCTCTGGACCGTCTTTGACGTAGACCAAAAATATCGCACAAAAGAAAAGAATGGGCGCAGCCGTCTGGCCACTCTGATGTGCGGTGTATACCCCTATATACCCTGCGACAGAATATGATCCCGCTCGCAAGGATGCAAGGCTGAGCTAACCGAGCAGCAGATCTCCGATGCTCCATCACACCACGTCACTTCAACTCCCCCTCTCGTACCTCTGCACAGCCCACCAAAATATCCTGCGCGGTTTGATTGACTCCTCCTAGTCCCCCACCGCGAAAGAAGGCCATGAATAAAGGTACAAAAGACTCTACACCCACACGGGGAAAAGTGAGAAAAGAGAAAAGAAAAGATTCCCCCAAGAAAATCACACGAAGATCTGTCCTGTACGCCTCCTCCATGAATCATCTTTTTTAACTTCTGAAGCCCCCCTTCCTCATCTTCCATCAGAATATCTGGATCCTCCCATCTCTCGTGAAACAGTTCCTCTTTCACCCAATATCCACTCCTTGTTTTCTTTTCCCCTAGACAGGCAATTGCTTTGTCTCCTTGGACTGGACGAGCAACCTCCCCCGGCTAGAATACCGCTGCAGCGTAGACATCAGCTGCGTACGAGTTTGCAAAGTCTTCCCCATAGACATGGCCATGGCCGCGGCGAGCCGAGAATCGTCAGCCACAGTGGCATCGAGAACCTTGGTTCCAGCACCGGCAGGTGAGGACTCCTATGCCACTCGAAGGTCTGCCAGATGAAGGTTCTTGGTCTGTCGCGGAAGACGGCCGTCACGCTCGTAAAGATAGCCACAGGTTGCGCAGAGGGACTGTTTTTTTGTCAATCAAAGTTAGCATCGTGTCATGAGTGCGTGATAAACAGAAGGGACGATGAACCAAAAAAAAAAAACGCCTTGTTCGTAGTTCAAGACGTTCACTCGCTCGCCTGCCTGCTGCTGCTGTTGCTGCTGTCTTACCTTTGCTCCCGCAGGCCCATCGCGGACCGCCCAAATACTCGTTCCCCAAACACGACAATGCGTACAGCGCCATGTACTTCTCTCTGCATCTGTGAGGGCTCCCCCACCCCCATAGCCGCCACCGCCGCCCACATCGGGTGTTCCCCGTCCGCCAGGCGTCCCACTGCGGTTCAGGGGACTGATACTCCTGAAGCGGCGCTTCTTCTTGGTCCGCTCTCCTCGTCCCATGCGTTCTTCCTCGAGCTCCATAGGCACACCGATGCCTGCTCCAGCGCCAAAGGGGTGTCCGCTAAGCATACCCGTGCTGGAGCTGAATCGGGCGGTTTCGCGACGCAGGCGGCGTGCTTCTCTCTCGCGTTCGTTCTCACGCTTCTCCATCTCCTCTTTGCTGAGCATCTCAATCTTGGGCTCCCAGTCTGCGGCCAGGTGCTCGGGATCGTATCTCCAGCCAGCCTCGGTGCCCAGCGCGGCGTCGTTGGGTAATTCTTGGTGCAGTCCGCCCCAGCCTGTGACGAGTCCGCCCGCTTCGCATGCTTCCTTTTTTAGCCGCAGGACGGCCTCGTAGATGGCGTGTGTCATGGCGGGAATCCATTCGCCTGTGAGGCCAAGATCTGCGCATGTTGTCTTGGCGAAGGCCTCGGCTGTGCCTGGCGGGTGCAGTAGGGACCACTCGAATTTGTCTGTGTAAAGCATTGAAGCCATGTTGAGACTCAGATTGATGATGCATCGGTACGTATCGTCGGGGTTGTAGTCGTCACAATCTGATGAGATGGGCGTTGCGCTGGCCGTCACTTGGGGAGCAGGGCCGCCGGGTTTGGGCGTTGCTGCAGCACGATGGCCAGCACCGCCGGCTGCTTGGGCTGGGGTGTCTGGTCGTGACAAGCTTCTGGAAAAGGAGGCCGGCGATTCCTCTCTGGATTTGGAAAAGAAGCTTGGCCGCGGTGTTCCCGCCATGAGCGATCCATTGACACCACCTGTGGGGGCAGCGGCTGTTTGCGTCTGGGATGGCGCTGCCGCCGGCGGTGCATGTGGCTCTGTGTGAAATAAAGGGTGGAGGGCAACGCCGGCGTACTCTTCCAGCTGCGTCCGAATCTGTTTGCTTATCTCCGCAACAATGATGCCTTTGTTGGGCAAGTCCAGATCCTGGGCCAGTGTCTGCGCAAACTGGTCCGTTGTCACCAGAGTCTCGTGCAGATTCCAGCAAAAGATGTCTCTCAGCTTGTAGGGCACCGTCATCTCTCCTGGCCGATACTGGGGCAACGTCACGTCGACTGACGGTGTGTTTGGGGGAGGAAAGGCGGCCATGGGAACAAAGGCAGCGATATCAAGATCGATCCGTATGGGAATCAGGGTCAGAGGCAGGCTTGCTTGCGCAGCATTCTGCTGATCGCTCTTCATCGCGCGGTTTTTGCCCATCCAGTCGCGCCAAATCCCTTGTACCTGAACAGGCTGTTTGGTCTCCTTTCCAGCTCGCTCGGCCAGGTCTTGTCTGGTGGCAGAGTCTTCCTTTCGCAGACTCCGCAGACCTGTTGGCCGCCGACGGGGATCGTCGCTATCATCCTCCAGGTCGTCGTAGCCATCTTCAGCATAGTTGATAATGGTTGTGCCCCGCTTGGTGGTTCTTGAGAGGGGACCTGACGGCGCAGATGTCGGAAGGACGGGGGTCAGAAGCGAGTTGTTGTAGGCGCGCAATCGAGGCGCGTACGAGGATTGGAAAGCTTGTGGTTTCGAGCGCTCCATGTTTGCTTGCTTGTCCTGGTCAGGGCATGCTGTCGTGATGGCGTCTCGTTTGTTTGTGGCAAGGGACAGCAGATCGGTATTCAGTGGTTGGTGATGGTGTTCGGATACGAGAGTTGCACTCGACGCACGAGACGCGCGGCGCAGGGGCGTGATGCCCGTGACTGCGAAGAAGAGTTTGCAACGGCTACCCGAGTTATTCGAGGACTACAGACGTGACGGAGGGATGGAGACGCGCGCAATCGTCGATGGGCGTCGATGGATGGGGACTTAGATAAAATGTGCGGCTTATGCGATGGCGGGTGAAGCGATTCAAGGGCGCGCGATTCGTGCATACGGTCCTCGTTCATGGCGCGTTGTTGGCAACGCTAAATAAAGACTTCCAATGTTGCAACTTGCTGCTGTGGAACTTTCAACTGTACTGTGTGGACCAACTCGCTGCTCCAGCCACATTGTCTCAAGCCATACACCAGCCACACCCGGCGGCAGGCACAACTTGTTTGAAACAAGTGGAAGGCGCAAACAGCCCCGCTGACATCAGAGACGTTGTCAACGTTAGAGCTCCTCCTCGCGCGTTTCTCCCGAGTCCCCTAGACTATACCCTATCGCGATGCTTGTGCCACACCACCAGCTTACCATCTTTTACTGCTCGGAGCGTCCAATCCAGCCTACAAACCCCCTACATCCTCCTTTCACGAAGACATGTCCCCGCCCGCCATCATAGCCCCTTCCATCCTGTCGGCTGACTTTGCGCAGCTCGGCGCGGATTGCGTCCGCACCATGGACCAAGGAGCCGATTGGCTTCACGTCGACATCATGTTCGTCATGCCTTCAACCCTTTCAAAGCCACGGACGCGCCAGGATCCTGACCACGTAACCTCCTAGGGACGGTCACTTTGTCCCCAACATCACTTTTGGAGCCCCAGTCGTCGCCAAGATCAGAAAACATGTTGAACGGCCGAGCGTGGCGCATGGCAAGGGCACCTTTGACTGCCACATGATGATTGCAGAGGTACATTGAAGCAAGAAAAGGTGTTAATGCTCCTGGATATTCCATGGCATTTAATTTATACCTTTCTCTTTGCTTTTTCTGGACCCCCTTTTCTTCTTCTTCTTTTACCCTGTTATCTGCCTCCAGGCTAATCGGCCTTTCGCTTTGCGCAGCCCAAGAAATGGGTCAAGGAATTCAAAAACGCCGGCTGTGACCTGTACTGTTTTCACTACGAAGCTGCCTTTTCGACAGCCGCCGAGAGCCCCGAGGAGACGTCAGACAAGAAGACCAGTCCAAGGGAGTTGATCCGATATATCCATGACCAAGGATTACTAGCTGGCATTGCCATCAAGCCAGACACGTCTGTCGACGTGCTATGGGATATTCTGGAAGCTGCGGATGCCAAAGATAAGCCAGATGTAGGTTTCTCATTCAAAGGAGGCACCATCTGTCTTCTCCCCCTAACTCTACTTGGTGCATTTGAACTCCCATCTCCTTCCCTTTTCTAGTAATGCTAAACGCAGAGAAAAATAGATGGTCCTCGTCATGACGGTTCATCCTGGCTTTGGTGGTCAGAAATTCATGGCCAGCGAGCTGCCCAAAGTGCAGGCCCTGCGAGCCAGATATCCCGATATGAATATCGAGGTGGATGGCGGCCTGGGGCCCGATACCATCGACAAAGCCGCTGACGCTGGCGCCAATGTCATTGTTGCCGGCAGCGCCGTGTTCGGAGCCAAGGATCCATCGGAGGTGATTACATTACTGCGTGACGCGGTCGAGTCGCGATGTGGTGGGCTGTGAGGACGACGGATGCTCGTAGACAAGGACGCATGAGATGGACGACGTCTTGAACATAGGTGGCGAGATTTCTCAAGCACGTGCATTGTGCGTATAATTAGTCTGTTCATTTTTTTTTAAAATGAGAAACGAAAGAAAAGGAAACTGTCGAGTATCAAACGGGCTGCATCGTCTTGAACTATGTGGTGGCACAACACGGAACGGCCCGTCTCGGTATCGGATTTTGGACTTCGGGAATTAAACTCAGCAACACGTCCAATTCAAGGGCTCCATCCCAGATTGCGTGACTTGTGACCACATTCACGGGATACGACATGTGCTGACCGCGATTTTCATCCTGATCTGGACCGGACTGGCTTGTTGTCATGCAGCTTGCCGAATGTGCATACATTTATCTCCCCGCCCCTTCTCCTCTTCTTCATAAAGTCATCTGAAGAATCCTACGATGCAAACTATGCCGCTTCCGCTTCCAGTCCGGAAGATCCTCCAAGCGGCGCTTAGCGAAAGAATAGCCACATCCAACAAAAACACATTCTGGGCGTAGGCTTCACGCTGAGACACAAGCCGTCACACCATGATTCGACATATGACAAGAGCTAATCTGCTGGGTCAAAACCGGAGCACACATACCATACCGGGCACGAGTGGGATGAGCTTGTGCAAGAAAAGGAGCAGCGGGCCAATAGTATTGGTTCAGGAGATTCAAGTGATGAATTAGAGTGTTGAAAAAAGTACTCGATTGAAAATATTTCCCAGTATATGCAGAAAAGCAGGGTATCTCTTCTCATTGTAACCAATGCTTACATCGCTAAAAATCATGTCATGTATCCACAATTCCTCTTCTTTGAGGCCATACCACTCACTTGACATGCACCTCGAGAGTATCCAAGTCATCGATTTCCACTTCCTCCATAGTCATGTGCTCTTCCAGGCGGTCCCCATCAAACCAGATGCCGACGTCTTTGCCCACCGCGGAAGCTTGCTGCGTCTGGAAGCCTGTTATGAGGGTTTCGACCGTCGTCTCCGGACGAACCGTGAGCTTCACATCGGGGAGACCACGGGATTTCAGCACAACGCGAAGTTTGGCCTCTGGAACCGCGGGTTCCTCTGGTAGATGGTCAAGGCTATCGTCATCATCCGATAGCTCACCAGCATCTCTCCTGCGCTGCCAGCTTTCCTCTGCGCGCTCCATTTCTTCAAACTGGGCTTTTGTCCAGACTTCAAAGTGCACATGCATGGTATTGTTATCGTCCAGGCCGGTCTTGCTCAGTCCGTCCACGTCTACTGGGCTACGCGCTGGTGGCCGGATACCAAGATTGAAGAGCGTAGAAGACACGTAGACCTTTTTCTTTTTCCACGTCATGATGATATCGTTGGTGTCTTCCAGGTCTCTCAGGAGACCGCGGGAAGTCTGCATTGCAAGCCACGTATCCTTGACTAGTCGGAGAGGACGATCGTACAGGAACTTTACTCGGAAGGGGTTGATGTTGGGCACGATGGACGTGATTAAGATTTGGATGCATTCCTTGGGTGCGCCGCTATTTTGACTGACTTTGGTGAGGGCTTGATTCCGTCGCTGCTCTTCCGCTTTGCGGATATACTCTGCGAATTCGTCGTCTTCGTCCCCTGCCGCAAAACTGCTACCCAGAATCGCTACGTCATCGCCTTCGTCAGTCTTGCTTGGCGTGGAAGCTGGTGCATGGTCGTCGTCGTCCGAGTCACCGTCATCGTCTTCTGAGTCACTGAGAACTAGCAGCACGGGATCCGGGCTGGGTTTGGTGCTGTGCAGCCGCCTTCGTGGACTCTCGCGCGCGATGGCTGAAGCCGTTTGGTTAAGAATGGAGGATGCGCGTGTCATCGAAGTGGGATCAGAAGAGGCTAGGCGTTTTATTCTAGTCGGCGTCGACCTCAGGCGTGTGCGTTTTGAAGCGGGTGGTGTGGCCAGCTCACTATCCAATCAGTCAGCTCCATGTATAAGAAGAACCAAAGAGGGAAAATAAATGTCTTTTTAGTGTAAAGTACTGACTTCGGATCCTCGCCAGATATGTCGACGTCCTCCTTGATCGGCGTGGTGCTTCGAAACGCCTTACTCAGGCTCTGAGTAGGTGGTGGAGAGACGCGAGCCAGGCCACCATCACCATCATTTTCCGAGTCCTCCCACGGGCGCTTCCCAGCTTTTTCGGCAGCTATTCTGCGCTCCTCGCGTTCCGTGGCGGCTTTCCTGCGCACCTCTGCCTCTTTGGCGGCTTTCTTGCGCTCCTCCTCAACTTTCTGCTTCTTCTTCAGCAGCCGTCGTTCGCGATCTGCCTCCATAATAGGCTGCATTTCCTTGGACCTGCGGAATATATCAAGGCCATCTTCGTTCTGCGCTTTCTGAAAATCGATGGACGCGTCGGGCGCGACAGACGCGCCGAATTCGGTGGCACATTTGCGGAGCGCTGTGGGTTTGAAAGGGAGTTTCTTCGCCCTCGGCGGCATTGGCGTCATCGGGAGCTCGCTCATGCTCGCTTGCTGGGCAGAGTGTAGTTGGGACTCTAG
Organism: Claviceps cyperi; assembly: GCA_018360075.1. Classification (NCBI taxonomy): domain Eukaryota; kingdom Fungi; phylum Ascomycota; class Sordariomycetes; order Hypocreales; family Clavicipitaceae; genus Claviceps; species Claviceps cyperi. The sequence continues at coordinate 11,540 of SRPQ01000606.1, forward strand.
ATAAGATGAAACGTAAATCTTGCTCACATGGTTCGACGCGGAGAGAGTCTGACTTGACAATGTGCGGTGGAGTGAATCGTGATGAGGTGATCGCAGTTGGTCGCGCCAATACAAGATGCGCGACCATCTCGGTTTGTTGTTGTGCTGCAGCGCCACAGTCCGCGCCACAGTTCACTTGCGCTGCGACCCACTTTGCACTTCACCTTCTCGTCGGCTTGGGCTGTCAACCGACCTGACCTTGACCAGTCTTTCTAGCTCCCCTCGTCTGGCCCTCGTCTTACAACGTCCCATCATCAAATCACAAATCAATAACTTGCCATGTCCGCCTCAGAAAACGGCCTCGCCGTCCCCCAGGGCGAAGGCAAAGACCCCTCCAGCTTCCTGAGCAACATCATCGGCTGCCCCGTCATCGTTAAGCTCAACTCGGGCGTAATATACAAGGGTGAGAAGTCCATGAACAACAAATTCTCTTTCTTTCTTTCTTCCTTCATTCGGCGATCACTCGCAGAAATAAGCCTCCGCGATGCTGATACAATACATCCTCTCCGTATTATTCTCAGTTGCCGTGAATGGAAATCGCTAATCTCGTACCCTTGTAGGTGAACTGCAATCCGTGGATGGGTACATGAACATTGCGCTGGAAAAGACGGAGGAGTATGTCAATGGCGCGAAGCGTAGGGACTACGGAGATGCCTTTGTGCGAGGCAACAACGGTGAGTCAAAGGTGAAGGCTGAGAACTGTGACGGGGCCGCATGGGCTTGGAATATTGACTGACTTTTGCCATCCAGTCATGTATATTTCGGCGGACTTGTGAGAGATACTTGGTGGTTTATGAATTATACTGATAGCGCGCTGCAATGTACTTGCTTTTATGATTGGCACTGGTGCATCGATGCTCTTGCCGTGTCCAGCTTTTTGATGGGAAACGTGTCTCTGGTAGAGCAGTTCCCAGCACTGGCGCGCTAACCCCTGGCTCACAAAGGACTTCAGAACACGCTGCCATGAAATTGGGCCTTGGTGAAGCTTCTAGTCTTGGCGAGTCCGAGAGAAAACGTGGCGGTCTGGAGAGAAAGCAAGGCGGTTTATTTTCAGAAATATGACCCGCAGAACACGCGACGCACATCGTCGCAACGCTCGCCAGATTTCTACGGTTCTTCTGCAACATAGTTACGGTGCAATGTGGTGCATTGTCGTTACAGTCAAATAACTCTAAACGGGGGAATCTACACGGAATGAAACTCGTCTGGCGTCTTATTATGATCTCCTGCGAAGATGGACGATTCTCCATCTTTAAAATGTCGGATTGACGGGGTAAGTAAAAATAAATAATGCATGCAAAGACAATGAGTCAAAAATCCTCAACCCCGCAGTTCGTGGATGGGTGACTTTAGTAGGTATGACTATAAGACTTAGAGGAAGAGAAAGGGAGGGGTTAGATCATAGAAGCTCGTGGTTTTGGATCACGCGGAAGTCTTCAAGCTGCGGGCGGGGCAGCTGTAGCCAGTTAGCGTTCACGTGCCGGCACGCCCTGATATATCGAAACTCTTCAGAATGCCCTCAATTGCGTATTTCTAGCATGCGATTTGGTCTGAATTTGAACAAGCGAAGCCATGATGACGGCATATGATGATCCAGAATTGGGCCATGGACCCATGTGGCGTTGTGAGTTTTGCCATTGGGGGGGCTGAGCTGCGAGCGCGTGCCAACCTAACCCTTCTGTGTTCAAATGCTCTGTGAATCAGACAAACTCTACCCGTATCTAACGTCACGGCTTATCCCAGAGCGACGCAACTTCGTCACGGTTCTCCGGCCCGATTTTCAATACATGAGGTTCTTCCTTTCGGAGCCGGACCAGTACCGCACAATCATGCGGGCTTTTCCACTTTCCCTGTTGCCGGGCAACTCAGCGGATTCGCGCGGCTCTCTGAGCTCTCGTTCGAGGAGATGGAGGAACGATATCGAGCTAACAGCGACAACATAGCCATTGCTGCCGGTCTTCGTCTGGAAATCAAGCATCTTCTGTGACAGATAAGGCCAACCGCACTTCAGGCTCTCCATGGTCTGAAGCGGACCTAGCATGGTGCTAGGTAAAACTCTTAGGTCTCCAGTGAAGCAGTGGTTGCCAAGGTGATCCAGACACACAATGCTCTCGCATAGGGCCAGGTCGAGGTCGCTGAGCCTCAAGTGCGGTTGGCCTTATGTGTCGCCGTCGCACCGAGGATGCTTGATTTCCAGACGAAGACAGGCAGCATGGAACAGCTCGATGTTGTTTCTCCATCTCCTCGAACGAAGACTCAAAGAGCCGCGCGAATCCGCTGAGTATGCCCGGAACAGGGCGAGTAGAAAAGCCCGGTACTGGTCTGGTTCCGAAAGGAAGAACCTCATATATTGAAAAACGGGCCGAAGAACCGTGACGAAGTTGCGTCACTGTGGGATAAGCCGTGGCGTGACGTTCGGATCGTGATGACCTGCTCCATCCGATATGCCACCTCCTCTTCTATGATGCCTTTGATCCGTTCACTCTCTCGTGCAAAAGATTTGGTCGCTTGCGACTGCCCTGGTGTCTGTTGACCACGGATCACCCCGAGCAACCGCTCATGCTTGGCACGCAGATGAGCAGGGCCACGGCTTGCCTCGGCAGGCGAGAGCGTCAACGCCGCAGTTGCGCAGCCTTGTGTGGCCAACAGATCTTCCTTTCTATGCCGAATGGCTCGTTTGAGCCCGCTACTGTATTCGTGAAGAGTATTGTTATTTATACCACCTCATATTACTATTCATACCACCTACTCCACTTTTTCCCCATAATTTTCCGAGCGGACTCGACTTTTTTCCTCTCGCCCCACACACCCAGCCACCGGTCACCTCCCCCAACTTTTCAGCTCAGCTCTCATTCATTTTTTTCC
>SRPQ01000607.1:0-14343 GCA_018360075.1 Claviceps cyperi
GACTTGCGATTTTTCAAGATACGATGAGGTTATACAGGACTCTTGGGGATCCTTTCGACGCATGAAGTAAATAGTATGGCAATGGGCATGAGTACTACCTTTTGCAAAGCTCGAACTGTCTATTTTCAAGCCTTCACCTACGTTCCACCACGGCAAAGGGGACAATTTCGATGCATAATTAGGTATTCATCCTTCTTGCAAGTTAGTTTTCAGCCATACAAACTCATGATAATAATAGGTAGGGATTGATACATAGCAACATTCTCGATTTCATTCCTTTTTCAGGACTTATAAAGTCCTCGATAGCCCTCTCTCACTGCCTCCGCCTTCCGATTCTGCAGCCTGACTGCACGGATGTACATACATCGAGTCAGAAAGCGAAGCCACCGCAACACTCACTCATCCTCCCACTCTGGACGCTCTGCTCCTGAGCATATCGTACGTTATTAACGCCGGTAGTCTGCAATGGTTTTACGAGTAGTGCATGAATTACAACTCAAATCATTCCCTTGCACAGGGTAATCAGCGTCAGATGACTATGAGCGAACGCGACTTGCTACTGAAGGAGTTGCAGGAATCGAGACGCCGTACCAGAGCTTTCGAAGAGGGTACCAGAACTGCCGAAGAGGGTATCAAAGCTATTGAAGAGCGTGCCAGAGTTACCCGAGAAGAGGACGAACGTCTTTTTGGTCCATTGACGGTGAAAGAATATGTTGAAGAGTGTCATGCTATTGACGGTAAACTGGACGTGGTGACCGAGTTGACGCTGGTCATAGAAGGACCCGTAGTAGACCGGGCGACCGACCTTGCCCGCGGCTTATAGTTCCGTGGAAAGGTTTCCCACAAAAACAACGGGAAATTCTGAACAAACTACTATCGGATCACAAGTTTCCTCCAGACCAACATTTGACGATTCGCACAGGTTTCGAAATGGTGGCTCAAATGCTTAAACCTATCGACAGCGAGGATTCACTCGCGGCGCACCAGGCAAAAGCAGTGACTCGTCCGGTAGAATTGCTGATGAAGGAGGTGAGGCAAAATGCAGAGTTAAGGACAAGTCTTGGCATTGACGGGGACGTGAAATTTGAAAGAAACGTGAATCATGGCGAGACAAAGCCTCGCTCCCACTCAACAAACCCTAGCGTAAGAAACAGCATTGCCGACGAACTCTGCAGCATCAAAAGATCTTCAACCGGAGGGTCCGAAATCGTATTGGCTGTCCAGTACAAGCTCCCACAGAAGCTGCCAGTTTCACTGCTCGTAGTGGCACTGGACAATACCACCAAGATCAACTTAGACACGGGTTTCATCGACGAGGACGGCGACGAGTTCGGGCCAAAACAACTTGTTGCTGCAGTCATCATCCAACTGCTTTCCGCCCTGGTAAGCAAAGGCGTTCGGTTTGGGTACATTGACACCGGGGAAGCCAAGATTTTTCTGCATATTGGAAGCGACCCCTCTCGTGTTGAATATCATCTTTCCTGCCCCAGTTCTGACGTCCATGGCGCGAGAAATATGCATCTAAGTGCTGTTTCTCAGCTCTTCGCGTTTGTGGCGCAGGCCATTGAAGCTTCGAAGCCACGCCGAACAGACGCGTAAAGAATCAGACTCGCATTTCCGGGTAGGAAAACCGTGTCGTGCGACAGAACTTTTATCAACACACGATCCAATTCTAGATCGACACATCACTCACCAGACAAAGTCGACAATGAGGAGGAAGCCTCTGACTCCGGATCCAAGACGGCTAAAGAGCGAGCTCAAAATGGAGGGATGGTTAAGCGACCAGACATTAGGCAGAAGATGCTGAGGGACTTCTTCAACCAGTCATATTGCACGAATGAGTGTGTTTGAGGGTTAGCATTCGGCATTCCCCTGGATAAGAATTGCCCAAACGTCAAAGATCATGGCAGCAAGCACATCGACCGACAAGAGTTTGTCCGTCTGATGCGAGAGCAATTAGATGGCGAGAAGGCCCATGCTAACTGCAAGCCCATCAACGTTTCAGGGCACAACGGGCATCTCTTTAAAATTCACCTACTTTCGCATCGCTACACACTTTTGGCAAAGGCCGTCGCGCTTGGTGATGGCGCTTCTCTACTACATGAAGAGAGGATGTACAACCACGTCCATGATTTACAGGGTCGTTTCATTTCTGCCTGTCCTGGTCGCATTACTTTAAATGGGATTTCCCAAAGTTCGACATACAGATGGTACGCCTTCAGAAACTTCCTGTTCCTGTCGTACGCCGGAAAACCTGTCTTGAAAGCTCAATCCGAGGTTGACAACTCAGTTGTGAGTCAAGTGCTTGCCAATCTTGCGCAGCTTCATCAATACCGGGTCATGCACCACGACGACGCGCCACGTAACATGCTCTACGACGACTGCACCGGCAGATACATGGTTGTAGATTTAGAGATGTCGAAGCCGATTGACGAAGAAGTACTTGAGGCCATGAATGGCTGTAGAAAGAAGCGAACGAAAAGGCGGGAGTTGAAGACAGCCCGCGAAAGTTTTGCTGCAGAAAGTAAATCTCTGCTCGCAAAACTGTTGCCGTCGGCTGGAACATGTCGTCGGCGGTTCGAGCATGTTGTTAATCCCTCTCAGATTCTGGTTTACATGGATGTTGTTGTTGTTGTTGTTGAGTATTTTACGCCACTACGTCCCAGTTTTGGGCATACTAGGGCGTGCAGGACTAATCCAGAAATAAAAGAGATGACAGAGAGCAGAGAACGTAGGCCAGACACCCGCAGGAGCTGTGCTACACAATAAACAGAGGTCTGAGTAATAGACCGAAAAGACGATAGATCCCGCAGGACAAGAGTAGGACTCAACCAGAAAGAATGAAGAGCGTCCCAAGACTTCATTGACTATCTAAAAGTGATTGTGGGAATCACCCAGTTCATATCAAGCAATACCCTTCATCCCCCAACCAACAAGGTGAATGATGATTGGCTGACCAGGTGAGCGAGAGAATCCGAACTCGCTCGCAAGGGTGCAAGGCCGAGACAATCGAATAGCTCATCTCCGAAGTCGGCCCGTTTTCTAATCCCGGGTTCTTCTAAATACAAGCCAATTTTCCCCGAAGAATATCCTACATCTCGGTTGCCAACGGCAGTTGTTTTCGGTGTGGGTTCAGGCGTCAGCGCCTTCCACCACGTGTGCTCGCGTGGGCACAAGTTGTGTCGTTGAAAGCGGAATTTTGCCAGAGGCACGGCTCCGCTACCAAAATTTCAAGAAGGTCTAGGTGACCAAGATGAGAACGATGAGAAGAACGGCGTGCTGAACTCTCCGAAAACACGCCGGTTTGATGGTGTCGTGGCTGGGAGGGGGGACGATACCGCGGTCGTTGTCGATGTTGCTTGAGTTTCATTTACGACCTCGAACCAGCAGGTCGGTAAATGAACAGGCGCCGTTGTCGGCGTCGACATCAAATGAAGTGGTGGTGCTGAGTGCGGCATTTTCGAGTTTTCCATTCGAGGGTGGACTGCTGTTAGGGCTACAGGGGGTTATACAGCCAAATCATAACAGAAGTGGGCGGAAGTGGTCCGTGCACCGTTGCTGAGAAAATTTTGTAAAGGAGAGAGTTATTCCAATATGTGGGAGTAACCACACTCCAGCAACCTTTTGCAATGACAACCCGACTTCAATGTTGACTACATCCCGCTCGAATTCGAAATATGCTCAACAAGGATGTCACGCAGCGGGACGAGTCGACGACGATGGCGACGTGACCATGGGGGATGTGGAAGCGCAGGAAAAGTTTTTGCATGAGACCCCGCCTCTGCTGACGTTGAAGATGAAGATGCTACATCTTTGATCTCGAGGAAAAGGCTAAAGCCCTCAATATCGTCGTGGCTGTCGGCAAGACTGTCTCCTTGCAGACCGGAGCTGTGACGGCGATGTACGACTCTACGATACGGTCTGATTCTCAAGCGATCAATTCAACGTGCCTACATACCACCGACCGGACTGCTGCTTTGTCTGCGCCACTTCTCCGGTATTCCGTTCTGTGCAGATATGTACGCACGTACGATGACGATCCGAGATCGAGTCCACGTGAAATGTCTCAGACTCCAACTACGCGTTTGCACCGCAATTCGCAACAGTAATCCCTCGATTAAGCGATTGCATACTTGTTGCACAAAGTCAGCGTAGGAACGTGACTACAAACCGCAACAATTCATCACGAAGTACCTGGTCGACTCGAAAGGATGATTAAACTACATAAAACTTGGAGTCTTGGATGTAACAATTGCACCATCCAAGGCTTGGCAATTGATGGAAGACTGACGGATCATTCTCACTATGGCCCCGACGCACAACAGTGACAAACGAGTCACAATCCTCAGTCCTCGGTCACTTCTGATCGAACAGACAAAGAGAAATGAACCATCGGCATCCGGAAAAAGAGGCCACCAGACTGGGTTGTTCACGATGATGGCTTGGCTTATGTTGTTCTGCACACCCCCGTGTAACCTCTTCACCTGGATTATTTTGGTAGCTTGTGCAACCAATTTGGTGTCTCATTTGCCCAAAACATCACACACGCGAGAGGCCATTCAATCGTTGAAGCCGCGTCACCAGCCGTACTCCCCGGATGGCTGGTGGCGATTGGCGAGGACAGATCCATCGGGGAACGAGTCCGGAGGCGACTCGAAGGAGAAGATGCGACTCAAGTACAAACTCAAGATTCAAAAAGAGAAAAGTAAGAGGAGAGAAGACAGACGCAAGCGGCTGGCTGCGGAAAGTCAGATTCAACCATTGATATTGAGAGAATTTATCAAGTTGTGTCACGACGCCAGCATCATTATCGAGTTGCCGGCCAATGTCGATGACGCCACAAAAGGACCCGTGGCAGTTGCGCAAGGCCGAGTTTACCCGCGATCTATAATCCCGTGGGTCAATTTTCCAGAGATACAGGTCGAGATATTGAAAAACATATCAATGGAGATCGAGCTCCCTGGAAGAAATTTCGCGACTCGCGGTCATCTGCTTGATAAGCTCGCTCACCCCAGCTCATCGGGCGCGAGCAAAATCTCGTGTCACGCCACGAAGAAGCTTTGACGGAACCGGTGACTTTTTTGATGAAGCATTTAGAAACGATTGCAGATCTGTGGTCCAGTCTTGGGATTGAAGGCACGGCAGATTTTGAGTCCCACAACAATGATGATGCGACAAAGACAAAGACGAAACGAACAAGACCTACAGCAGCTACTGGCAAACCCAGCATTCCCGACCTGTTCTGCAAGGTTATGAGAATTTTGGCACATCTACAACCATCATAACCTTGACCGATGTACCAAAAATTCTCATAACCTTGCAGAACAGGTCGGGAATGCCGGTTTTGCCAGTAGCTGCTGTAGATCTTGTTCGTTTCGTCTTTGTCTTTGTCGCATCATCATTGTTGTGGGACTCAAAATCTGCCGTGCCTTCAATCCCAAGAGTCAAGACTGGACCACAGATCTCAATCGTTTCTAAATGCTTCATCAAAAAAGTCACCGGTCCCGTCAAAGCTTCTTCCTGGCGTGACACGAGATTTTGCTCGCGCCCGATGAGCTTTTTGTCTTTGTCGCACCATGTCCAAGGTTATGATGGTTGTAGAATACAAAGCGCCACACAAGCTACCACTCACCATGTTGATAGAGGTGCTGGCCAACATGGTCAGCATATATCTGGACGAGAACTTCATCGAAAATCAAAGACTTGTCGTTTCTGTCATCATCCAGCTGTTTGTGGCAATGGTGAAGAATGATATCCGATATGGTTATATTGACATCGGGGAAGCTATGGTTTTCCTCTGCATCAAGGATCACGACCCCTTTATTGTGGAGTACCATATTTCCATTCCCAAGTCCGACGCCGAGAACGAGGCTGATGCCGATGGCAAGCTGCGTCTCAGCGCCGTTTGTCAGGTACTCGCTTTCACCATACAGGCCATGAAAGCTCCCGAAACAACTTCTGACTGGCTGGCTCTTACCAATAATCTCCCCAAATGGAAAGACGAGCGTATGGAGGCGAAAGACTTTTCTTCAGGTCCCGATCCGAAGGCTAAGTATTCTCCGTACAAGGGTAAAAGACCTAAACAACCTCACCCAAGCGACCCGGATACCGCCGTCACACGGTCAGCTTTTAAATTGGCAAATCCACTAGCAGAGGAAGCCAGCGATGAGGACGAAGCTGACGATGAGAACGAAGACAACGAAAACGACGAAGCCGACGACTCTGGACCGGGCAAAAAAAAAAAAGGCAAAATTTAGAGATGCGTAAGCGACCAGACGGTAGGCGTAAGATGCAGAGCGACGTTGTCAACCGGTCGTACTGCACGCATGAGTGTGTTCGGGGGTTGGCATTTGGCACCCCCCTGGATAAGAATTGCCCAAACGTCAAGGATCACAGCAGCAAGCACATCGACCGACAAGAGTTTCTCCGCCTGATACGAGACCAATTGGATGGCGAGAATGCCCATGCTAACTGCAAGCCTATCAACGCTTCAGGGCACATCGGGCATCTCTTTAAAATTCACCTACTGTCGCATGGCTACACACTTGTGACAAAGGCCGTCGGTTTATGCGATGGCGCATCTCTACTACATGAAGAGAAGATGTACAACCACCTTCGTGATTTACAGGGCCGTTTCATTCCTGCCTGTCCTGGTCACGTTGAGTTGAAGCGGCTTTTCCGTGGTGAGGCATACGACAATACCGCCTTCAGACACTTCCTGTTTCTATCGTACGCCGGGAAGCCTGTCTTGAAAGCTCTATCCAAGGTTGACTACTCGGTCGTGAGGCAAGTGCTTGAGGCGCTTGTGCAGCTTCATCAACGCCGAGTCATGCACCGCGACGCCGCGCCACGCAATATGCTCTACAATGCCCGCACCGGCAAATACATGGTCATCGATTTGGAGCTGTCGGAGCCGATTGATGGGGGAGTACCTGAGGCCGTGGATGTCCATATACAAAAGGGAAAGAGAAAGGGGGAAGATGATAGGGAAAGCGAACCTTTCGCCACAGAGAGTAAAGCGTTGTTCTCGGTGCGTGGCCACAATCACTTTTTCAGTCATGGAATTGATCGCATTCCTTTTCATGATGGGATGAACTCTACTCAGGTCGACAAGAAGGCAAACGAACCAAACTACATAATACCTGAGGGGCATCATCAGCCGGCTTTGGTATGGCTATGGCCGTCAACAGCTGGTCGTGGAGCCTGGTTGGGGCATGTTGTTTAATTAAAGAGAGCGAGGAGCAAGACTGGCTCCGCCTATGCAAGAGACGATCCTTTTCTCGCTCTGGTTCTCAATATCTTTAATGCTCTTGAAAAAAACAATGTTGTCTGGAATGCCACAAATGACCCCTTATGCCAGCGTCCCGCAAAAGGCCTTGCTCTCGTCCTTCATGTCAATCGCAGGCATCCATCCTCATGTACTTCTCATCCAAGCTGTGCTTCGAAAGTAATCAATATGTTGCACATCCAGCCCAATTCCCGGTCGCTGGTTACACCGTCATGAAACAGTGCGGGCGTGTCAACTGTGGCATCCGCAGGAAGGTCAGCCACGATGCAAGAACCTGCCTAATCAAGGAGATACTGTTGGAACCGCTGCCCTCAACGGCACTAGCGCACACGTAGCCACTGAGCGTGGGCATTGCATATACGTGTCCTCAACGAGCACGTACGAAGCCAACACACCTCGTGGTCGTGGTATAACACCACGAGGTACGGCTGCCCACTTTTTCCTTTCTCTCTTTTCTAGCTAGCTTCCATGAATACAACAGATTGTTCATGTCAGTCCAAACAAACGCGTATACGCAACCCTGACGGATTTATTCCAACGGATACCGTAGAGATAGTACATTGGATTCCGAGTAGACGTACGGAGTACTCCGTATTAAGTTGATTTGACTGTCTTTGTGCCGCTGCAAGGGTCGGCGGTTCAGTTGTCTGCGGAGTAGACAAGTGCGTGAGACTGAGAGTCTCGAGACGCTCTCCGATCTCGGGAGGTACCTAGGTACCTACAGGGGCCACTTCAGGTCACGTGCCCCACGTAGGCCCCTCTCCATCCATGCCTTAGTTACATCATCATACGCAGTACAGCTAAGTGAGCGCGACGATCATGATTCATGTATGACTTCATGATTTTGAGATGGGAGTCATGATCGACTATGAACGAGCCATCAGTGGAAGTCACTGAACTGAAATCCTCACAGGATGTTGGAAGCCGCTGATCCCACTCAAACGTACCAACGTACCTAGGGTGCTGCTGACTGCGTATGATGTGCGCCATGAGCTATCTTCATTATTGAGTGATTTGTGAACGACGCAAATTAGTATGGTCTATTGCTGTTTTCTGGACAGGTCACAGTAGATGGTCAGGAGGTCAGTCGGTCGTCGGTTCTCCCAACGTAAGACGCTCTGTCAAAAATGTCGGTCCGAACCCCACCTTTGGCTAACCGTACTATCACCTCTCACAGTCATGAGATATTGTCATCACTATGTGATACTTTATTTGTGAGTTATCATTGTCACCGGTTGGTGTTTTGGTAATCAGTCGGGTGTTCTTGTCTGGGAAAGTAGTATAGACACCTCTTGCCGTGGCGCCTTTGGGTCCTGTACCACAGCGACGTGCTTTGAACTTTCTGGTGACTCTGAGTCTGTCTGAGAATCTTGATCACTTGTCTTCACCACCCTTATATGAATACGATCGCCTCTCGAGTTCTGCACGACACGACAATCTTCCGTCCCTCTTACTATATATAACACACGTTGCTCAAGCCCGTCTCCATTCCAATTCTGTTGCGGATTTCATCAGCTTTCCATCTGAGCCGAGACACGTTGATTCGTCGACCCTAAGCGTTCCAGCTACCAGTTACGAAGCGATCATGGTTGCAAATACGCAGAAAATGGCTGGGTCTGGTCCGATGGCATCCCAGCAGCCGCAACGATCATCGGCTACAGTTCCACTTCACCTGAGAGTATATCAGAAGATTCTCGACGACTCGCAGACCACGCCCAACAGCATGGCCTGGCAACTAGGCACCAATCTCACTGAACGTATGGGTCAAACGATGAATCTGTATGTGCCACAATACGCCTTCGGGAGCTTTCATTGTTGCTGCGAAATGGCCTTCACGATACTGCCCTTGTCGTCCAGACAGACTGCTAACATGTCTTTCAGCATTTCGAGTATGGCAATGGCAATGCACGGCATTGATCATGCGGGGGCTGCCGAATTCGGCTGCTGCTTTGAACGAGAGGTGTTTCACAAGGCACCAAGCAAGGTGAACAAAATGACTCGCACCCTGCCGTTCGTTTATCAATTTATTTTGCACTCGAGCTGACCAAATGTAGGAGGTTTATGATCAAGCCATGGCCAACAAGACTTTGGAATTCTACAAGAAGAGACAGGAAAATGAATCCAACATTCAAGGCGCAGGTGGTATGCCCAGCGCAACCCCGACAAGCTGATAAGCTACCTATGATGAAATCGGAGGCACAGGCGGGCCGCGCTACGGATCTGTCCCAACCAGGATTTCAATATCTCCAACGCCTGGGGGGGCCACAGCTGGGGTAACAAGCGCATGTTGCAACAGCCTCAGTTGCAGCACCAACAGACGAACTTCGGCATCGCTACAGCTGTTAAAAACATGGTGCAAACGACCCTCACTTGTCAACAACACAAATGATCACGGTCTCACGCACACAAGCGTTCCCGAAGGATATTTCCACTGCATAAGATGCCTTTGACTCAGATCAATAGGGCTCTTGGAACCAACTGCAAGAATCGTCTCTCAGCAAAGCCGCCCTAGCACACATCACTTGGATCAAGCTCGGCTCCATCAGCTCCGTCGCCATGGCCCGCTATCGATGATGGCGCAAAATAACCATCGCTCAGGTCGAGAAATCTAAGGCTACGAGTTTTATGGCTACATACATATCCCCTCATGACATGAGCCTCTCGACCTGAGCGACGGTTACTTTGCGCGGCTATATCTTGTCTTATTCGGCGTGGTTGCCGCAACACGCCAGTTTTGAGAGCACGTACCCCTTATATAGCCAATTTGAACTGCTCCATGGATCCCGCGTCTACTTGGCATTACGGTCGCGGAATTGAACCGTCTCATCCCCTGAATCGGTCCTGACCGCGATACATATCGGGTTTTGGGGTCAGCTCAAAGAAGATGGCCGGGTACGAATCTGTGCCTTGGTCTCTGCAACGCCAACATCTATCACGAGCAGCACGGTGCCTCTAACGACAGGAGCGGCTCAGTCGGCATCCACGCAGCCCAGAGCGTTGTAGAATTGCAATAAATTGCGCAAAGCCGTCAGCGACGACGGTTTGTGAAGCATTGCCGCCTTGGCAGTCATCGGCTTTGATCAGTTCCATCGGATGAACACGGGCGTGGGGTCGGATTGCAGTACGTTCTGGTTATGGTTAAAGGTTTGCTGTTTGCTTCGGAGAGTAAGAGAACGAACCAGACGAGCATAATTGGTGCTGCCCAGGTCTGCATGAGACGAATGATTGCTTGCCAAGGGGCAGTGCAGGCCTGCGCCTTGAATATCTTGAAACATTCTGGTCTCCAATATCCTCATATAACTCTTCTCTCAGATGTGCTAAGAACTCTCATTCCAATGCCTCTTCCAATAGACTGTCGTCTCCGATGCCACGAATCACTCCTTTCTCCAGTGGCCCACAAAATTGCTCTCGTCTTCATACCCATCTATAAAAGGCGGCCTCGCGTACTGCTCGTCCCAGCTGGTCTTCAGAAGTAAACAGTACTTGTACAGATATCCTATCACTGGCAAGTACATCCAGCCCACATCCTCCTCCCAGTCCGTGGTGACACCATCGTGGAACGGCGCGGGCACGAGATAGTCGCCCATCTCCTCGGTCGGAAACGGCGACTCCCAGGTCTTGCACAGGAGCTTGACGACGGGAAAGTTGGGGCCAGGTTGGTACAGGGATTCGAGACAGACGTCGTCGACGTAGATGCAGTATTCGTATCTGGGCGTCGTGGTGGCGTATACCCAGTCTACGTCGTCGTCGAGGTCAGTGGCACCCGGCCGGAGACGGGTTTTGAGGTTCTCGGGGACCCAGGCCTGGAAGTGACGCCGGACTTGGTAGATCGAGGCCTCACTGAGGCGGTTGTCAGTAACAGGTACAGGTACAGGTACAGGTATAGGTAGGTACATCCGGCTTGATGCCTGGAATAATTGAAAGGGACACAGTAAGAAAAGGGACCAGAGGTGACCTACTAGAGTGACGGGTCGTCAATGACATGAAGATCATGAACTGGCAACAAATCCTGGCAGATGAAGTAGGCTGCGTCTTGCTCTAGCTCGCTTCGGAACCTATGCAGCATACGCGCCCAATCCTCGTCGCTCGAGTGGCAGCAGCGATATATCTAGGCGTTGCCTTCTTGTCAATATCATGCGCCTCGTCGCGCTCGTGACGGGGACTGTGTAGCCGACTTACCACCAGACCCCAGACCGAATCGCGAAACTTGCTGCATGTCAAATGCGACCGGATCAGGTTCGCATCAACGTCGGGCTTGTTAGAGTCGTCGTCGAGGTACGTGTTCGTCTTGACGACGCGATCGCCGTTTGCCGCATTGCTGCTCATTGTGGCTCGTGGGCGAAAGGTCTGGTTGGCGTTGCTTCTCGGCCCTTGTGTCTGCGAGGCGCGTCGGGTATATATATATATATATATATATATATATACGTGGCGACGGTGCTTCTGGCAAAGGAATTCTTATACCGGTGCTGAATTCGGCGCGGGGGAATGGCTTGCGCGGCGCTTGATCAACCTTTCAAGGAGCCTCTTGGTGAGCCTCTCGCCGCAATGCGTGGCATGCGTGACGGCATATAAGGGAAGAATTGGGCGACGCGAGAGGGGTTCGCTGGGCAGCAAGATGAGGCAAACTGTGCTGATCAAGGACACAGCATATGCATAGCAATAGGGCGAAGGGCTGTTCGCAAAGAATGATAAGCTGGGGGGGCTGCAGCCTGCTGAGTTGTGAGACAGACAATTGGATGAGATTGCTGCATGGCGTTTCACCAGACGCATTTGATTCTGTAACCCTCGCACTGTCCAGCAACAAAAGCAGCCTCTATCTACCTCCTTTCCTACGGAGTACGTACATCTTCGCATGCATGCTCATGCCAGTACGTCTCTTGCGTCGTCATGTTCGGACGGCGGCCGACGTACTGACAATGAGGAATATGACGTCAATGTGGCAATTCAATCAACCACGCAGTATGGTGGGTGCAGATGTTTTTGACCATGTGACAGATGAAAAGGCCGTTGGCTTATCTCCTGGTGGACGACGCGGCCGCGTTCGTTTCATTTCACACGCTGCGTGGCGCCAAGACAGAGTTGAAGTGTTTCAGCATGTGGCAACAGGCGCCTGAAGTACTGTATGCGCCTGCAACTTTGAACTCAGCAACAGTACATACAGGATTGCCACAGGAAGAATGATGGCGCTGTCCAGTGTCTTGTATGGGAGCATTGTGAAGGGGGGGGCATCATCATTGTCATGCATTGATTTGCATGAACAGGGGAAAGATTGTATTGTATATCAAGCTGCGAATAGAACTGGGGATAGTTGCATAATAAACGAAAGCATGTTGTGCATACCTCCCAGGTGGCAGGTCACATGACTTGGTCTTTGTTCTAGCCGGGCCGGGGAAGGTCTGATTGCGAGAGTCGCAGGACCAGCTTCCGACCGGCAGCGTCCGGAGGTGCCTCAGGCCTTGGCAGGCGTCTCGTGCGCGAAGAAAAGGCCCCTACATAGGCTCTAAAATACAATTAAAACACAAAAGAAAATTCAAAATATCAAAGCGCGCCTGTTGTCCCTCTGAAAAAACCCAGTGGGAAAAAGAGGGATAGCACAATGATAGCTCCGTGCTCGAAACTTCAGAAAATGATCAGGAAAACCGGAAAACAGAAACAAGTGACAGATAAGGAAAAGAGAGGGCTGTTGACTTGGCGCGACGGCCCGAATCGTGGCTGAGAGGCGGTGGTCGTTGGAGACCGAAAAGCTCTGGGTGGTGGGTGGGTGGTTTCGAGGTTTCGAGGTTTCGAACGGGTTCTGCAATCGGAGTTGGGAGTTGTGAAGGAAGAAAGATTTTTAGGTGAGGAGGGTGTGGCTAACTTACGCCCTATAAATATTTTTCATTTGTACGACCAGTCTACAACAGCAGGTGCTATGTAGTATCAACAGCCTCATAAATCTGCAATGCACATGTTTACTCAGTCTAGAAGACCAAGACTGGAAGCAATAGAACAGAAGA
This sequence comes from Claviceps cyperi, assembly GCA_018360075.1. NCBI lineage: Eukaryota > Fungi > Ascomycota > Sordariomycetes > Hypocreales > Clavicipitaceae > Claviceps > Claviceps cyperi. The sequence goes on from SRPQ01000607.1 coordinate 13,285, forward strand.
AAAAAGCACGCCATCTCATCCTTGCCTTCGAAGCGGATTTTAGCTCAGAGCTATGTATCAACGGAAAACTACATCGGTCGCGCAGACGCGCGCGCGAAGCAAGGAGCAAAGGAGCAAGGATAAGCTGAACAGTCAGTACGGTGAACGGAAGAGAGTTCCGAAGAGGGGCAATGTCACTCAGTGGTACTCCTGCATGCATGAGGAGCAAAAACGCTCTTCGGCTATTAAAGACACGCATGCTTGCTCGCCAAGTTACTTGCTCGTGGCCTGAAAGCCCTGATGCCAACCCGTGTTCCCGATGTTCTGACTCATGAACATGTACTCTCGCTTCTTCAGCCAAACAAAGAGCTCTCGTCTCCAACTTTTCAAATCTCCCGTCGCACTTCTCACCGATCACTTGTTTCTCCAGTATCCCATGAAACTACTCTCGTCCTCAGTCCCGTCTATGTAAGGCGGCCTCACGTATACATCAAGCCAGTCCCACTTCACGAGCGTGAAATACCTGTCTAGGTAAGACGTCACGGGCATGTACATCCAGCCCACATTCTCCTCCAAGTCGTCGGTTAAGCCATCGTGGAACGGGGCGGGCGTGGTGCCGTCGCCTGTTACGCCGAAATCTTCACTCTCTTCAAGCTCCCTTCGTTCCTCGGGCGTATAGGGCTCCCAGTCCCTGTCCAGCATCTTGACAACGGGACAGAAGATGTGGTCCTGATCCAAAGACTCGATACATAAGTCGTCGACGTAGAGACAGTATCTATATCTGGGTGTCATGTTGACGAGGTGTTTGTATGTCATGTCGTCGAGGTCAGTGGCCTCCGGGCGGAGACGGGACTTGATGTTCTCTGGGATCCAGGATCGGAAGTGACGCCGGGCTTGGTCGATTGAGGCTCCGCTAGGCGGCTGTTAGAAAAGCAGACGCAACTTGATGCTCCCCGAGAAAGAAGAAAAGGTAGCAAGGAAAGAGGCAAAAGGAAGCAAGAAAAACCTTACTACAGTGACGGGTCGTCGATGGGGTGGAGATTATGGAACGGCACCAGGTCTCGGCTGATATAGTAGTCT
>SRPQ01000608.1:0-14324 GCA_018360075.1 Claviceps cyperi
CTGGAGAGAGATCCGGGTAACTATATACCCGACAGACTGAGGATCACGTGACACAACCTTTCGTAGCCAGATTCTAACAGGTGACACCCACGTTCATTGGACCTACCTACCTAACCTATCTCGTGGGTGAAATTTTTGAAAAAGACACCCACTGGTTAGCTTAGGTTTAGAATCTTTCTCTCAGTATGTGGGAAAGACCTTTGGTGCGCTTTAATCCATCAGAGCGCCTAGCTGGCACATACATGGATCTTTTCTTTCTCAAGTGGTGAGAGAAATAGCTGGTCGTCGAGAAGAATCGTCAAAAAATGGTGACTGCGTGTCGCGTTAGCGTGAAAGTCAGCCGACAACGTGGGCTCGTGGTGAGTAGAATCATAATTCCTCTGATTCGAGCTGCTGGCCGTCGTTGGGAATGAAATAGTTTACCGTGAACTTATCACTATGATAAGTGCGCCCATGGATTTGACGGTAAGTTACTCGAGAACGCTGGACGCAATCGACGTTGTGGAACTTTGACTGCAACGGACGTCAGGAAATTAGAATAGCATGTGGATCGTGGGTTTCACAAACTCTTCCGAGAAGATAGAATCGATCTCATCTTGAGCATTGACCTAAGGATTGCATTAGACTTACATCTTGTTCACTGAACACGAATTGGACTCACAGGAATGCCCTCTGCAGCGATCAAGTCGTTCGCGGCGTGAGGTGAACTGGGCGCATTTGCTTGTGCTGTAGACATTGTCTCAAAGAGTCACTGAGCTGTGAATGAAGAGGGTCAGCAAGCCTTGTCAGATCGAGCGGGATCTGGGCAAGTATAAATACCAGGTCTCAGGAGGAAGGTACCTATGATAGGTACGTTAGTGGAGTTTCGAGAAGCCAAGACGTCATATGACCACAGTAGGAAAAGGTTACATTCAGACCTTCAATACACCAGGTGCCTTGCCATGTCGTCGATACATATCATGTTTCAGACATCGCGTTTTGATGGAGCCGACGTCGCCGGCTCGATTTCTTGCCAATATGTATGCATGGGGAAATCCGATCTGGGCGGTCGCATACCCAAGTTGGGCCGCGTAGGACGCGTAGGTAGGTATGTTCATCGTTTGTACATGTCCTAGACTCCTAGGCGCCTACATATCGTGACTCGAATCTGTGGCTGCCTATATGTATATCGTAATCTCCAAGTGTGGATGGCACTAGTGCCACTGAGTGACACTGTGAATTCTGTGGCCGTTTTATATGGACCAACGGCGACATACGGAAAGGCGGAAATATGTACTGCTAGTTATGTACTAACTACATAGTTACATGCTTACAAAATTACAAAAAAATGGTCCCGTTCACGGCCTTCCCATCCCACTGAGATTATACGGTACCTACCCCCATCAATCACATACACATGTTCAAGAATCTCAAAACAACGTAAAGCTTCGTCGTGTTCCCTTCGCGATTTGGCTTTACGGCTTCTGAGATGAAATCATGACCGAGTCATCAGTGCACGCCCTTGGGAGTCACCTTCAAAGCCCTCAGAGTACCTAGGAAGTCTCGATCTCGATCAACCAGTGGAACTGGCGCTGCGACAAGTCCCAGGTTTAGCTTTTGGTCTCCGAGGCAATTACCGACACTTTCCATCATGGGCCAATTCTGTAACAGAAGTGATGCCTCGTCAAAAGCTGCGACGCCGTTTGGCTGCGAACCAGTCTGGCTTATCCTGATCCTCACACGCAAACACTGGGGTAATCAAGCTTTTGATGGCCTCGAGTGTTTTTGCAGTCGAGATTGGGAGTTGCGAAAGGAAGAAGTTTGTGGGTGGTGGACGACGTGGCTTCGCCCCATGATATCTTTCCCATTCGCGTCGGCGGGCCTATACTATACGCAGGTACGGAGAGGTAGGTAATTTGATACCACTCTGGTCAACATTTTGTTCAATCATGATTCATGCGCGTATGATATGACGCCCACCCAAACGAGTTCCGATAAAACGAAGGCTGTAGCCACAAGGAAGGGTTCCTTGTAGCTGAATGACCTCCACGTTCTCGTCATCTACTCAGTACCAACTCATTTCGCCCAAGTTATCAAAACTCATATTGCAAAACTGTTGTCATGTTCTTCATGCAATCACTCCCTCGATCCAGTCCATCAGCTTCGTCCCTTGCCTGGTAGGAGAATAGTCATGACAGAACAAGTTGACAAGAGACTTGGCTTGCGTCTTCTCCGAGATTTGATGAACCGCATGAGGAACTTGATGTGCCCGTGCAAAACGGGCAGGACAAAACCCCCGCCTGCGTCCAACAGTTGGTCAGCTCTATAGATGACGAATGATGGTTGGGAATGGCCTCGCAACACACCGTGATACCAGACAAGCACATGCTCGGCGTCTGGATCCCCGATCCAATTGTCTCGTGCGCCGTGCGGCAAGTCGATCACGCGAGGCGTGAATCCAAATACTTTCGTTTGTTGCTGATATACCACACTTGAGCGCGGAAGGAGCCACCTGCCATTTCAGTGTATATGGCCGCATGAGCTGACTGGCTTCCTCTCTTCTTATCGACGGAAATTTACAGTAACTTACTGTAACTGCTCTGCCGAGCATCGAGCCAGCAACTTCCGAGTCGCTGCATAACACACGTGGAGATACAGCGATGGCTCGTCATCAGGTCCCCTTCCGGGCAGGCCAGTCAATAGAGCCGACACGGCAGTGAGTAGTACAGCACCGAGGGCGGCAAAAAGGTCCAGCAGGCTCCAGAACTGATAGCATGGGTCGATGCACCATATTGACGAGGAGCCGGCAATAGGACAAGTGGTGATCTAGACGAAGAGAAAAAATGAGTCACGAAGAAGATACGGCGAAGATGTGTCACTTGTTGATCGCATCTACTTTGACTGCGCAAGGTAGGAAAGACGGCTTCTTCACAATATCATCAATGCACGGCAACAGATACTCGTTGGATCCAACCATGACGAACATCTTGTGGACAGGGGCCAACCACTCGGCCGGCGCACACGACGGATCCGTGTAAGGATCTGGGGTCGCACTGCCCATGTAATCGCGAGACCAATGGACCGCGACGACGCCGCCTGTGGAATTCCATGACGTCGTGGAGATGCTGGAGATGCTTGTCGGATGAGGTTGAAGCCCCAGACGCGGCGGAGGAAGTCGAGGCGCGTTTGTTGGGGATGCGTGGCGTCGAAGTATCTGATGGTCATTTCGGCGCCGGGAAGATGTCAGTCAGGGGCCAGGCCGTGGACGGCCAGCTTCAAGGTGTTGTATGTAGTCGAGGACGTACGCGAGGTCGGGATGGCAGTCATGGTTGAAGCGCTGAGATCTCTTGTCAGTTGTCACATGATCTTTCTTCTTATTCTTTTTGCGGCGCCTCCTCTTCAGATTGCTTTCCTTCCCTAAAGATCTCCTTCTTTTTTCTTTCCATCTCAGACGATCTCGAGCGGAAGGTCGGTGATGAATTCCATGTGTTGAAAATACAGGGGCTCCAGGTGGGTACGCCAACTGAGATAGTGAGTCTCAGTGGGATTGCCAACGGTTGGTGCCACATGGCGTGCGCTGGAGTACAGTGATTCTAGTTACTCAGTCAACTGAGGTAGTGAGTCTCAGTGGCTGGTTCAACAAGAATGGTGCACACGTGACACGACAGCTGGTGCCAAGTGACGATGCGGTGTTGATTCGCATATATTCATGATACATCACGAACTCAAGGAGGCACGAGCGACTTGGGCTCTGGAATGAGGATTGCTGTCTGTGGTGAAGGCTACTGCCTGATCTGGGAGGGAGAGAGAGGTGGCAGAGCGCAAATTGACTATTTGTACATATACGGAAGTTGGAACGGTTGTAACTTGTAAGTTCTGCCCAGCTCCAGTGTCAATGGAGGCCTACACTATTCTGATTCCCAACTCCTGACTGCTCAGTCCAAGATTAACCTCTGGGCTATGCATCGGGCCGATTTGGTCCGACCGCGGTTCCTATCATGTACTTAAAAGTTTTTCTGCTCGCCGGTGATCGGCGCGGCAGTCGCTGATTTACGAAATGTTACCCTCGCCGAAGAAAGGACAAGTTTCCGAAAGTCGGACCCATAAAAAGCACATCATACAGCGAATCAACGCCAATTGCGTCAGATGCAAGCAAACAACACATACATACCTTAACTCCGTGCGATTGTCTGCAGGAGTTGTGCTTGGATCCTCTCATCGGGCGTCTTTGCCGCCTTTCTATCATGCACTCCGTACACGACCTGCAAGGCTGCAACACTGAACAGTCTACAGAGCGGTGGCTCAAAGTCCGTCGGCGCCCATTTCTCGCAAAGTCTCGACTGAGGACTCTCGACCATGGCCAATCATTTGACATTCCCCAAAAGGTGTGGAGTCGATTTCCAGCTCGAAAAGTCGAAAACAGGGCCACGAAAAAAAAAGCTCCTGGATCGAACCAGTTTCTCAATTTCTCTTAGCCTCCCCACAACGCATTTACCATCTTGTCCACCTTATGCCTGTGTCTTCCGACTCTTGGCCTTCCAAGCGCAGGATTTTCAGTTCTTCCTCTCGAGTCTTGACGCTTTCGGTCAGGTATCTGCAAAGGAGAGCTAGTGGGCGAGCGCGTTTCACGAAACGTCGAGAGTCTGAGACTACTCCCCTTTCGCGTGGCCGCGACGCCAACCGAACCGTCCTGCACAGCGTTTCTGCAACACACTCCTATTTTTCATTCTTTATTCTTTCTTCCTAGCCCGTCTCTTCCCCAGTGCAGTGACATCGCTGCTTCAACCTTCAAAGATGGGCCTTCTCTCGCTATTGCTGCATCCAAATCATTTACGTGCCGTCATTCAATGGTACGTGTTTCCCCTACTCAATTCCTCATCCTGCTCGACCACTACCCCTCTTCAGCAGTCTTATTGATGCATTGTCTGTAGCATGAGCTAATCTGAGTGCGGATCGCAGGAAGCTCTGGCACAATCCCGTACACAGGCGCGACCCGTCAACCGAGTCGGAAACGCTGAAAGAATGCTTTCGCTTCTTGGGCTTGACGAGTCGCAGCTTCGCCGTCGTTATTCAGGAGCTAAATCCAGAGCTTCTTGTCCCCATCGCCTTGTTCTACCTCGTGCTGCGCGGCTTGGACACCATTGAGGACGACATGACTATTCCGCTCGAGAAGAAGATTCCTCTGCTGCGCCACTTTCACGAGAACATGGAAGTCGATGGCTGGCAATTCCACGAGAGCAACGAGAAGGACAAGGAGCTGCTGGAAAAGTTCGACGTGGTTATTACGGAGCTCAAGAAGATCAAGCCACAGTACTACGCCATCATCAGGGACATCACTGTGAAGATGGGCAACGGCATGGCTGATTACGCTCAAAATGACGACATGATCAAGAACGGCGTCCAGACCATCGAAGACTACGAGCTGTACTGTCACTACGTGGCTGGGTTGGTGGGCGAAGGGCTGACGAATTTGTTTGTGGAATCCGAACTCGGCAACCCCAAGCTTGCAGAACGGCCCTCCCTGACCGAATCCATGGGCCAGTTTCTCCAAAAGACCAACATCATCCGCGACATCCACGAGGATTGGCAAGATGGTCGGCGGTGGTACCCCAAAGAGATTTGGAGTCGACACGTCGACAAGTGGGAGGACATGTTTGATCCAAAGTACGAGTCACAGGCTCTCAACTGTGTTTCCGACATGATTCTGGACGCTTTGAAGCATGTAGAGGAATGTCTGTTTTACATGGCGGCGATGCGCGAGCAGAGTGTCTTCAACTTTGTCGCTATCCCTCAGGGCATGGCCATTGCCGCCATGGAGTCTATGTTCCGCAACCCCGACGTTTTGAAGCGAAACGTCAAGATCACAAAGGGCGATGCCTGCCAGATCATGATGGACTGCACTCAAAACCTTCGCACATTATGCGGCGTGTTCCAAAGATATGTTCGCAAGATTCAAAAGAAGAACGACCCGAAGGACCCCAACTATCTCAACATTAGCGTGCGATGCGCCAAGGTACGTTTCTGTCTCCTCTCGATTCACGGTGAAGAGACGCTCTCTATTCTTTCTCTCGTCGGCTAACATCTCCCCCAAGATTGAGCAATTCATCGAGACTCTGTATCCCACACAGGATCCCAAGCAGCTCGCGTCCCAGAACAGCCAAATGGCAAATGCGCAGTCAGGCATGGATGCCGGCGAGACCGCCCTCATGTTTGGCATAGTCACCTTTGCCCTCGTCTGCGTCTCCGGCGTAATGGTACTAAACGAACCTCTCCCTTTATCTCTTCAGCGACCCTCTCGATCAGACAAACTAACGCAACTTTCGCCACAGATCGGCACAGCCTGGCTCATGGGTGCACAGTTCCCCAACGTCTTCAAAGAAGCGACCCTTCTTCTGAACAAGATGCTCAGTCCGAATTCAAGTCCAAGCACAACCGGCAGGGTCGAACTGTGAAGACTGAAGACTTATCGATTAATCCTTTCCAGCAGCTTTGGCTTGATTCTCTGCTCTCCCCTACCTTTTAAATACTAACACCTTTCTTACGAACGAGTCGCCCGATGGTGCATTTCCTCGGGCTGTGCCAGCGTTGCCTCATTATCCGATTACTAGACATGCACATATCTACATACATACCTAATACGAATCTTATGACACTCACGCGCATTTCAGTTGGGCATGCTTTTCTAGGAACTGTCTCGCCAATAGTTGATTCGGGCTCCAACTCGAGCGGTTGCATTGTTTGTGTCTTGCTTTCTTTGTTTTGTCTTTATTCTTCTCTCGAGTTGTTCTTTCATGTCTCCCTCACGCACGGATGTCAAATTGCAATCTGGTCCTCTTCATGACCATGGTTGTGCCGAAGAAGTGCGAAAAACAATCCCCAAGCTCTATGCTTCTCCTATGGAATGGCCCAATCAGGTCTTGTTATACCATGTCAAAGGTGGCGAGTCCTGGTTGGCGAGCAACATTGTAAGACTTGGCATTAGAGAAGTAGGGCTTGTTCCTGAGGGATTATGCGTCGCAATGCCTTCTTTAGCTTCCGGGATGCACATGGGGTGCGAGATACCACGACACACCCTTCTATACCATCCTCTTGAAGTATTGTTGTATGTCCCTCTACCTCTATGCGGCGAAGTACCTTGACTTACTGACGCAGCTCGCCGTGCTGTATATCGCACAGTGAAACTCTTGTCAGGTTATGTTCCACTACGTTACCAATATATCTGATTTGTTGCGCACTAATATACAAAATGCAGCTCTCAACAGATTTGGAATGCTCTATAAACAGTGTCAATACAGGAACGTATCCTTCGACTCCTCCTATCAATCGACATGGTTCCAGACTAATGTCAACGTGTCCATCTTTCCAGTTATGTACGCAGAGAAGGTTGAATACGGTTGCGACCAGCGCGCCCGTGTCCATGTCCCTTCCGATTGCCGCCAGTGGCATTCACGAAGACGACGTGTCCAGGCTGCATGTTTCCGAGCCTGAATACTCGTGGTCGGCCACCTTGAGGGACGTTGGCTGCAGCCGGCCGGATGATACTAGGCCCCGGAGCAGGCAACCCGCTGATGAAACCTGCGCCTGTAGTTGCTTGGCTGTTGATTCCTCCGCGATTGATGTCTGCGCAACCGATTCCTCTGCAACCGAACCCCCCGTTGTTGACTGCCCCACTGGTGTTTCTCCCACTGTCGACTCCTCCATTGCCGCCACTTTCACCAACAACCACAGCCGAAGCCCCGTTATACGCAATCACAGAAGTGGTGCCCTCCCTGTTGCCTCTCACCCGCGCACCCGTCTGCGAGCCCAACCTCTTAATCAAATCACTCACTTGCGTAGCATCCTTGATATGCCTCAACCGCATGAGATATGCTGCCAGACCGGTGATATGAGGCGAAGCTTTCCCAGACGTTAGCATTCCTTCCAACCTATGCCTAGGACAGAGACGATAAGGTATCATGAACATACCCATGCTGGTCCCGCTGAGGACTCTAGTATCATTATCAGATAGATGACCCACGGAAAGGACGTTCACGCCAGGAGCATAGATGTCCACCGAGGCACCAAAGTTGGAGAACGAGGCCTTGGTGTCAGTTTTCGCGTTGATGGCCCCGACAGTGATGGCGTTGGGTGCCGAGGCGGGGGACATGTTTGTTGCGTCTTTCTACACGACCATCTCATTAACACCCATGTGACCCAATGCCAAGACTAACTGACTGACTTTGGGGATTCCTCCCACCCCCTCTTTTACGCTGTGTCTCCCTCGAAAAAAGACTTACATCATCGTTTCCAGCAGCAGCAACGCACACGATTCCGGCTTCCACCATACTCTGCAGAGCATGGTTCATGGCCTGCGAATAACCTCCCCCCAGAGAAAGATTCATGACAGCCCGTCCTGTGAGATTCTTCCGAGCGACGTCCTGCAGGACGAATTGTAGGCCAGCTAGGATACCGGAGTTGGGGCCTTCGCCTTTGGAGTTGAGGACTTTGATGGCGGTGAGGGAGGCGCGTTTGGCGACGCCGTAGGTTGTGCTGGCGATGGTGCCGGCGACGTGGCTGCCGTGGCCGTTGTCGTCGCTTGCGTTGGACTTGGGGGGCGGTGTGGCGGGTTAGTTTTCTATTTCCCTTTGCACGATGATGACGATGAGGACGATGAGGACGATGAGAACGATGAGGACGATGAGGACGATGAGGACGATGAGGAGAAGGAGGAGGGGAATACATACATTGAGTTGCCCATCCGGTCCCCCGTCCACAAAGTTAGCCCCGTAGCTCGCCCGCCCCTGGAAATCCTCATGCGAGATACGCACCCCCGTATCCACCACATATACCATGATCCCCTCCCCGGCAGATTCATCAAAAACATAGGACCCCTTCCCCTTCGCAGCTCGGACCTTTTGAGAGAGACGCTGCAGGCCCAACGGGGCATTGGCCTGAGAAATAATGCCACTGGTATGCATCCATTGATCGGCCTCCACGTAGGCGACTTCATTCGCACGGTTAATGTCCGCGATGAGGCCATCATCTGCATCAAGGGCCATGGCATGCCATTTGTTCATCTTGAAGGACACGGGTTCGGTGGAGAGCTGGCGGCCGTCGAGGCTGCGTTTGTTGAGGTTACGTTTCTTGATGGTGGTGGAAAAGAATGCCATTTTGGCCTGGATGGCGTTGCTGCTGAAGGTGTTGTTGTAGACGACGATGTATCGGTTTGGGATGATGGTGGCAGCGGAGGCATAGGCGATGGGGAGGATGGGATTTGTAGGGATTGGGAGGGAGGGAGGTGGGATGGCGGCGGTGAGATGCGTCCAGAGCAGGACGAGGCCCAGTGAGATATTTTTTAGAAATATCATGATGGTGTGTTATTTTGTAATTCCTTGTTGATGAGGAAGATTCGTCGAACAGCGGCTTTTTACGGTCTGGGGGGAGCTTCTACGTTGGGGTTTCGTAGAGATTCATTCTCAGGACATCGGCTTTCGTGTGGGACTGTGAAAGAATGTAGCTGGAAGTGCGATGAAAAGGAATGGCTGGGGTGAAGTGCCAAAGTGATCATGACGTGAAAAGATGCAGCCAAACAATAAGAAGGGAAGCCGTGAAGACGCACTATTCGGCGACAATAGAGTGATGGGCCTATTCAGTTGGATCTATTCACCTCAGAATGACAGAATCAGATACACTAGGCCGCGAGGCAAGGGGGAAAGAAGAGTACCAAGAGCGCGCAAGCCGATGAGGACGATGAATAAGTCATGTGCGAAAGACGGCAGATCTGTGACTTGGGAATGGAACTGGCGCAGCGTCTGGTACATATCTAGATGGTCTATTATGAAGAAGTTATGAATGAATACATATCAGTGATATCACACAAGAGTAGTTGTACCGTGACCAGCTATGTACATACATACCTCTTTTGTGCCAAAGCAGCTCCATGTACCCTACAATGGATGCATAGCCAACAACACAGACACGTCCTCCTCATTCAGGAATATAATTGATGCTGCCGGGCCCCATGGTGACAGCCGTCCCGGGAGTCGTGACTTGGTGAGCCGTGACTTGGTCCATCGTCACTGTTGCTTGTCACTCGTTGCAAGCCGTGACAAGATACTCGTGATTTGATTGATCAGGGAGAGAAGCCCACAAGAAGGATATTCCTCATTGAGGCGATAACAACGCCAACGCCTTAGCATCACGTACGTATACGTGCAGTTCGGTGAAAACGTAACGCCCCACGAACGTACACGTACACACGAATGCACAACCTCCCTAGCTCGCCGATCTAAGGCCGAGGCCGGCCGCTAAGCTGTCTACAAGTCGATGAATTTGTGACAAACGCTTGGATGACTTTTCTTTGCTGCAGATATATATGTATGCAAGGAGTATCATCATAGATGGCGCAGCCTGCAGGTCTTGATTGTGCCCAACAAAGCCCCGAGGCGAGATGCCAAGTGCGAGGTGGCGAGGGTTCTTCTCGGCGCAGGAGGCTGGCCAACTCAGCGACGCGGGATATATGACTCCATGACTACAAGCAGAAGCACTTGAGGGAGGATTAGATCGGGACGAAGTGCGCGTGACGCCAAATCATCATCCACCCCCATGTACGTACGGAGTAGTGTCTGGTAATTCTGCCGATTTCAAGTTGAGCCCGAGGGAGGAAGCTAATAATAATAAGGGATTTGATTTGGTCGGGTCGATGACCTGGTGCATGCAACGGACTGAGTTCTGCCTTGAAATCCCCACGATCGATGCGGTCGATCGGCAGGCTACTCTCCCGAGGCGGTACCTAGATGTTGTTGGTGTTGACGGTTGCGTCATTGGAGCCTGGTCCAGCACGGCTGGCGCATCTTGCAACTTGGGTGACTCGTGGTGACCATGACGAGAAAGCCAAGGGAGCCAAGGCCCAAAGGAGGCAAGGCAGTAAGTAAGTAGGTGGTCGACGCCGACAAGGCAGAGAGAAGCGACGAGTCGACGACAGGGTGATCACTGATACCTATTCGCAGTTCTTTGGCGAACCCAAGAACCAAAGTGGGAGCGGAGGCGGTTTGATTTGCCGAGCAAAAGGTGGGACGAGAACGGACTGTGCAGGGATAAAAGGTAATTCCCGAGATGGCCTTTGGGTCCATCCGCGACCCATGCCATGCATCAGGGTTCCCCCAGCTATGTATTATACTCGGTATGGCAGCGACGGATTCGGATGTGTTCGTGTTGAGGCATGAATTCAATATACATAGGTACAACTGTATTAGTTGTACCTATGTATTGAACAGTATGACCAACCCAAGTAGACACGGATACATAGACAACAGGGGCAACAAGGATGATACAGCACGTATCTTCCCCTCCTTCCCATCCTCTCCATGACTCCATGAGGTGCCTAGGGACATAGTGTGCAGTGTTACGTGTACATGGGGAGTCGAGACTGGACCATCCAATATCTGACGTAGGTACCTCGGTACATGCTGTAGACTGCATGTACATATGTACCCACCCCATCATCTACACACGGAGTACGCCACGCCGCCGCATCCACCGCCCCCGTGTGGCCCATCATCAGCCGATCGGATTCGTACCAGGAGGTAGTCTCCAACTCTCCAGGTCACCGTCCCCAATTCCGCTTCTTCGCCCAACACGTACACTCACCATCCTCTCACTCGTCTCGCGCACCGCCACACATCTCCTGGTTGCCATTCTCTTGATTGCCTCTGCTTCACCCTTCGCCTCGCCCTTGCCCCCTCCAGGCGACCATCCGTCACGTCGTCTTCCATCACTGCCATTCTCGTCACGGCTTCCTCACCAGAAGAACACCTTGTCTGTTCTTTCGCCTGCGTGCGGCTCACTCCTTTGTTCCTCATTGCAAAGGCCGCACGCCTTTGTTATTATCGCAGAGGCCTCACGTCTTACGGAGCAGTCTGCTAGTCGCCATCATTGTTCACGACATTACCGAATAAAGTCCCTCACGAATCAACCCAGTCGCGCCTCCGCCGCTGCCACTTTCACCGTCAGACTTGGAGACTTGGCTGCTGTGATTCAAGCGTTCTGGCAGGCTGCCTTCTTCCTCCTCTTGGCAGTGCCTGAGTCATTAAGAGGATCGCTAGATATATCTCTGCAACTGAACATGCTCCTCCTGCCGACCGAGTCATACATCCGACACCCGCTGTAATTAGACATCTTGCCCGAACAACCAAGATTCAACATGGAGCCATTCAGATCGGCTTGCACAGACAAAAGCCGTGCTGCGATGCCAGTCAGGGGCGTTGACTTGTCACGGGACACTTGCACGCAAGTGGCGGCCGAAGAAGACTCTCGTGATCTCGCGGACGCAGACTTCAACTCGTTAATGACCTCGTCCCTGGTGGCAGCCTTTCTCAACACATCTTCCAGTCCTGCCTCCCCAGGCCAGTCTTGCCCGCCTTTGACAGAACAAGCCAAGAGCCCGACGATTGTACCGCCAACTAGACCCAGTAGCACACCTTTTCCTTTGCCCGACAATCGAAATGCACCCGTATGCCGCCTCTCCTCCCTCTCGAACTCCGAACATGACATCGACGCACACGCACACAAAGACTGCTCTTCGCTCGCCAGCGGCGAGGATGTCACTTGTACAAAATCTTCGCGACCGACCAAGTTCGACGAATTGCCCATCGAAGTCCACGAAGCCATCCTGGACCACTTGTTTGGCTATTGCATCTCGCCAACTTCGAGCAGCGCCATGAGAGTGTCCAACTTAACCAAAAGCTGGAGTAGCGCCCTGCGACATTGCCGCCGACGAGAATTGGCCAACTTGGCCTTGGTCAACCCTATTTGGAGGGACTTGGTCCAACAGCGACTTTACAGACATATCAAGCTCAAAGCTACCATTGACTCCATCAACGACACCGTGCTGCACCTCGTTAGCAAACCACACTTGACCTGCCACATCAAGCACGTGGAAATCTGGTTCCCAGTCTTTCAACCGACATTCGGCCCCGTTGCCTCTGCCAACTCGCTGGGCTTGCCAACAGTAACATCCGACGGCCTGAGCCATGCAGCCTATACTCTGCCCGTGAACAATTGCACTCTGGACCAAGTATTCCGATTTGTCTCTCAATCGATTCCCTCGGCACAAGTTCTAACCCTGGAAGGCGGCGAGCGAAGAAAAGCCCCCAAAGTAGTCTACTTTGGCCGCGCAGACCCTCGCCTAGCGTCTGTCCAGGCTACTTCCCTGGAACCCATTCACTCGGTCCGCACCCTTGTCACCCGCGGTCAGTGGAACCTCATTCGCAATCGCGCCGACTTCCACACGATTTTGAGCGCCCTGCCAAACTTGCAGGAATGGCAGGCTTCGTACAGCAAGCCCAAGTCAAAGAGCTACATCACCATGGCTGAATCCATGCCCTCGTTGCCGAGTCGCGTCACGAATTTTAGTCTCTGCCTGGAGAATGATTATCGGCGCGAGGGCATCATGGCGGCCTTTTACGGCAAGGTAGCCGCCACGACACACATTTGCTCTCGCATGGCCGAGGTCCTCCCTCGCCTGGAGCATTTCTCGTACACGGGCCGCATATGCCACCGGCTCTTTAACCTGAGTAGTCGTTTTGTGGATCCGACGACGACGCGACTGCGATCGATCGACTTGACTGTCAAGAATTGCTGTCGATATCAGTCGGGTAATTTGCATGAGTTTGGGTCCGGTCTTCAGGAGTCGGGGTCTGGGATTCAAGAGCTGGGATTTATCAAGGCATTTGAGAAGCTGGTCTTGGCGGCGATTAGGGCGTTGGAGAATTTCAAGGAGGTTCAGTATCTCCGGATTCGCTTCGTTGATCTTGGTAAGCTTCGTCTGTCTGTCTTTTTCTTGTGGCTATGCGTGTTGTTCGTATCAGGCCCATTGCGTGCTACTTGCTAATATTTCCTTGGCCATAGAATCAATTCTCCCTCCCCTGAATCCATACTTTCTCATGGAAAACGGGCAGTGCTCCGGGGTCTGGAACGATGCGATCCTGGCGGAAATGGGGCGAGTACGCCCGCATACGGCCTTTGCGGAGCTCTGCGACAGCTTTGGCAGTATATCGTACAATAAAGATGGCAGGATGGTCATTGTGCCGGAATACCCTCGGACCAAGATTACGTCTTTGAAGCTGGCGAATTATCGATCTCTTGCGACGCGTATTACCATACACTAGACACTAGATGAGGGTTCCCTAGTTAGCGGTAAGGGCGCGAGACGAAGTGATTTATGTAGGCGTCACTGGAGACATGAGGTATCCCGCCCGGCGCCTACCGATGCAGGTAAGGCAGCATTGACGAGACGACACGCTTTGAAAGGTTACAAACCGCATGCAGCCGTCTCAACAAGAGCGCCGTGCATCAGCCCCCCCCCC
>SRPQ01000609.1:0-14323 GCA_018360075.1 Claviceps cyperi
AGATTGAGCGAATGGGATGCCTGGAGCCTTGAGGGCTGAGGCGGCGTGGTGGAAATGTTGAGATAGCTGGCTACGAAATATATACTGCCTGTAATCGTAGCTCCCACTGTGATGTGGCGAGGTACGAAGGAGTCCTGAAATTATGGAGCATTTTGGCAAAAACAGTTCGCCGAGTAAATTTATACAGTTCGCGGAGTAACTAACGCTCTTTCTACTTAGGTCCTCTTGTCCGGGGTGCTCGCGTTTTTGTGCAGTGCAACGCATGGATGATGGCATGGGTTGGACAGCCCAGCCGAGCAACTAGCCAGGCATTTGTGAACTGAGCGCGTCGAGAAAACTAAGTCTATGCTGCTGCTCAGCATCCAGAGGATACTCGCTAGACATGTTGGTCGTTCCAAACATCCAGCTGTTCCAGTCGGGCCATACTCCGCCGTCGATGTAGGAAGTAGGAACGGACTGTCCGACTTGCTGTATCTGCTGCTGCGTTTCAAGTGCATGGCGCTCTTGGAATGTCTGGAGCATGCCGTGGAGGCCCCGGCCTAAAGGCGCTTCACTGACGAGTTCCCAGAAGATGGGGTAACATATATCGAAAGCGCGGTCACCATCCTGTGCGTGTAGCGCAGTCACTGCGAGAATAGCCGCGGTGAGAAGGGAAGAGGACGCCCTCGTCTCGTCCAAGGTGTCATGGACCAATGCGATGCCGCCCCAAAGGTACGCATTCAGAGTCTCTCGAAACCTCGAAAACAACCTTTCGGCCTCGTCGAGATCAAATTTGCCTTGGCTAATGAAGTCAGCCTTCCGAGTGTGGCTGGAGGACCGGCGCATGTGTAGCTACAGGGATCACTGCGCAGATTGGTCAGCTCAAAGAGGCTAGCCATTGGTGCCTTGACCATTGGCCTGTTGATCCCCTTCTTGCTGTTCAGCGTCCACGAAAGCTTCTCCCACCACCACGTCCGTCGGGCAATTAGGCACGACATCGTCAGGGAGGGTTCGCAGCATGGCCTGCGCCGACAGAACTAGACGGCGTCCTCTGCTGGGTGCGAATGCATCACTGCCTCCCAGGTCCGACAGCTGCGTGGGCAATGAACGAGACAGCTTCAGCGTCTGCTGAACATCGGATCATGCGGCTCGAAGGCTTTGTATCTGTTTCTCGATGTTCGATTTCCACTCCTTTTCGCCATCTAGGAGAGTCTGTAGACTCTTGTTGACAATGCACCGGATGCCCAGCCGGGTGCAGCGTGCGCATTGTTCCTCGCCGGGCTCAAGGCCACACTTGATCTTGCGATTCTGGCAGGCTTGGCCTGAATTTACACCAAAGTCAATGTTAGCACGAGCGAGCCGTGCAAGCTAACACAGGATCGTGACACGACGGGTTGGTGCCCGGCCCTCCCCCGGAAGGGAACATGTGGTGAGACAAGTCGAGCAAAGCCGCAAAGACCATGACTCGGGTAAAACGGAACTTGAACAAAGGCGCGCAAACGTCGACCACCTACAAGCACGAATCTTCCTCGAGATCTTGGGTTGAGGGTCGCCAAAGACGCTGGGCGGGGTGACCTGCGATGAATCAAGTCTTGCTCACTTCATGATACATCGGCTCAACGTCTGTGAGATGGAACGGAGTCCGCGCTCAAGGATGGGTCTGCTGGAGTGGATGATCTTGGGATAAGAAAAGAGATACAATCCATGCCAGTGGGTTTGAAGTATCCCTCTTTTCTCGATCGCAAGATCCTTTACCCAAGAAGAACGTACCTAAGCCGTCTCCCGAAGCGGACGCGGAACTACATGCAGCTGTTGACACTGTTGCAACTGAAACCGCTCAGATGCAGAACAATTCTATCACGATCGAGTGCCATTCTAGGGTCATGGCTGCAGCCTGCGCGAGTTCTCTTGCCAACAGATCATACGTGGTGACAGCCTGACAGGCTAGTCCAGCTGATGTGAGTTGACAACTCCGATGATCGATCAAGAGTACTATGGTGTGATGTCTTCACTATTTTCCATGACTGACATCTCATTCTCAGCCAAGAGTGCATTTGCTTGTCGGACGTGGCCTAAAAGATTGAGTGCGAGGCAAGCGCATAGGTCAGAACAAACAGACGGTGCGGTGCGTCTTTGCGCATGCTACAAGGAGACTAAACACCGTTGTGTGCAACATTCCTTCGATGGTTCCTTGCGGCGTTGGACACGGTTGGAGGCAGGGATGCCTCGGCGGAACTTATTGAAGCATGTACAGGCATTTTGCGGACGGAGCCGGTTTTCCGTGCGTGTTTCATCACTTACCGGTATCTTCCTTCTCTCTTGTTCCGTGGTTGATACCTCTTGTGCACAACCATATCCAATTCTTGTTTTTGGTATCGCGGAACGCCACAAGACTGGAGGCCGGGGACGAGCCGCATGGGGTGATAGTCTAGCTTCTACTCCGTACTCAGATTCTTGTCAATCAAATTGGAGCGTAGAATATATATACTCGTGGCCGTGGGTACTAGGTAGTGGGTGTCCTTTTTAGGTTTCGCCCACGAGTAACTTTCTTTTTGACTAAAGAGCTTAGTTATAGGTATCTAGGTTGGGAAAATTGTGGGAAAGTGGAATCGGGGATACTACCTATCTACCTTCTCTACCTTATAGGTAACTTGTAAGGTGCCGGTGCGGCCGTCACATGATGCGGCTGCCAGCACGAGCATGGCTCATCCGTCGATAATTCTGCGTATATCCAGATTACACTGCTAGAATTACAGCCATTGCTCATTCGTTCGACCTCTGGATCGGAGGCATGGAGGCATAAACTACATGCCTCATCTGGCGCTGCTCCGTTCGTCACGTCGAAGTCGGAGGATCAAGTGGGGCACATATCCGCGGTGGGGCCAAGCACGGAGCCAAGCACGGGGCGAAGAGAACACATCACACTTGAAACACCCGACGCTGCCATCTGACGATCTTTCAACTTCGAATCTGGGCGTGCAGGAGCCCCGAGGTAGCTTTGGTGTCACGGGAGCGTTGTCCGGTCGAGACTGGCCAATCGTTCACACTCAGCAGTCTTTCTGTCATCGGCCTTGCTCCGCTTCCTTCCATCCGTCTCGTTTTCGACCATGTGCAATCACTACAACCACTCGTGTCTCGGCGTGGCGCCCTCAGGATGATAAAATGGTCGGTCAGGATGGCAGGTGCATATTTCGTCAAGTCCGGCTGGTTGCCTGCTTGACTTCCTTCCCACGGACCAGCTGGTACCTCCGGGTCAAAATAGCGATGACCAGATATCTCCCATTGACGGTCTCAAGACTCCCTTCAGGCCACGCGCTCCACACCCCGCTCGATGGTCGTGACTTTGAGTGACACGTGGAGTTGACGAAAAAAAATTTCGTCACTTGAAAATCACCAGTATTTCTACATAGCACTTCGTTAATTATGCACTAGAAAGGTATGTACCTCTCATCACGCTGCGACGCAATTGGCTGTAACCCCCTATTAGTGACCTGAAGCGAGTCTTTAGACCGTCAATGGGACACGTATTATACATGCCCGAGACGGTGAAGAGAGTGGACAGAGTTGTGTCTAAAAAGCATGACTGGGGCTGGGTATTTAAGGATGTGGCCGCCTCATATCACTGTCTGTGTCGTTCGTTGGGAGGGACGCTCATCAGGAGCAGGCTGTCTTGACTCTACTTCACGATGCGGCAGCGTCGATCAACCATAGTGGCCATGCTTATGAGCTTGATCTCAACGCTGCTCTTTTCTCAGCTTGCATCAACAGCATCCATACCGAAACTGTCTGAGAACCGCTCCCGGGGTGCCGGTGCGAACAATGTGTGCCAAAAACAGGATCGTACATACAGCAGCCAGGTACCCGGAGGAGGGAGCTACATGCCGTGGTCGTTGATCCCTCTGCAGAAAGTCGGCTTCTCTGCCAAGCAATACATCACCATCGTCAATTTAACGCCTCACCGCTTCATTCTTGATCGAAGCCGCACGCATTCGTATCAGATGGATATATTTGACTGGGACGATATTCCACAAGGACGAGCTCGTCAGAACATTGCCAAGTACACGAAGCAGCCGGGTAAGAATCACAAGGACGATGGCGGCGAGGCCTACTACATGATCGAAGGCACCAGCAAGCGATTCGAGGTCAGAGCACGTACCCACATCCCCGACGACTATCCGCGTCGCACCATTTTCGACCTCACCGGCATGGGCCTAGGCCAGCGTGAGTATCTGGATCCCGGCAAGGAGACGGCGGTCACATTGGTCATCACAGGAAGCGACTCGTACGGCTTCATTGCCTCACTTCGCCATGGCCCTGGCAACTGGATGAAAGCCCTGTACCCCGTCATCAAGGACCGGCAGATTCAGCATGTCCTCGTGCCCGCCTCACACGATGCTGGCATGAGCAGAATCAGCCAACAAATCCACTCCATCGGCACCAAGGCCAACACGCAGACCCAAGGCCTGACCATATACGACCAACTCCGTGTCGGCGCCCGCCTCTTCGACCTCCGCGTCGGCAGCGTGCACAAGCGGGCCGACAAGAACAAGTACAGCTTCTGGACCATGCACGTGAGTGACGAAAAGGCCGAGGTTGTCATTGGAAACACGGGCGAGTCGCTCGACGAGGTCGTCAACGAAGTCAACCAGTTTACGGCAGAAAACCCGGGCGAAATCATCTTCTTCCGCGTCCGATACCTAATTGGTGTGCGCGAATATCCCGCCAACGGACCTATCTACTGGAACGCAGCCATTCTCGACGCCTTCTTCAGCAAGCTCAAAGGCGTCAATAACCGGTGCGGAAACCTCGACCCCACCATTCAATTCAACAAGCAAACGGCATCGTACTTCATGGACCGCAACGGCGGCAACGGCTGCGTGTTATTCCTCCTCGACGGCAGCAATCTCGCGCGCGACGTGCGACGGGATTCAGTCGCAGATGGAATCTACCAGGACTCTCAGATGAATGTTTGGGATAATTGGTCGGATCTGCCCGACACGCGCAAAATGGCCGAGGACCAAGCCGCGGACTGGACGACAGTCGACCGGAGCGGTAGTGTCCCCAACGATCGGTACCTGATCAGCCAGTGGATCGTCAGCGCCAATGTGGTGACCACGACGGCGCTTTCCATTGAGAAGATTGGGATCCTGCCTACTAATCCGGCCTTGTACTGGATGGGCGTCAACAATATGAGCCCGGAGCGCTGGCCGTCGGCTGTGCTCCTCAACTATCTCGGCGTGGTGGTCAAGGGGCAGTGGGCGTGGGACCAGCTCAGTGCCGAGATGTACACGTTTGCTGTGGGCATGAATCTGTACATGATTAGCGAGAACTGTGATATCAACACGCGGCGGTCTCCGCTGCTTTCCCTGACGCGCGGGTATCCGGGAAATCTCACGAGTATGGTCATGGGCTCGACAACGAGCAATCCGCTGGTGTCGACTTGGAATGGCATCATCTACGCGAATGGCACTGTGGATGATGATCCGCCATTGGGCGTGCACCCTGGCCGGATCAATGTTCTGAGGCACGGGGCCAAATTTCTCAACGGGACGGTTGTACAGGGGGATCTTGCGCACTTTGGGGTCTAGTTGGATGAGGGTATGTTGGGTAGATTCGGTTCAAGTCAAGTTGATGTACACCATACCATACATGTACACGTGCGCGAATAGGCCATCATTTTACCATGCGAGCGGAAGAAGCGGGTGCAGTACGATTGCAGCACATGGAATGGAATTTATGTAGTAGATGTAGCAAAACACTTGAACACTTGACCAGGGCCTCCACGGCCCAAACAACACGGCCACTGCTGCTCCTCTTGCTCTCTCAACAACACAAGCAGATCAGTTGCCATGAGGATACACCTACAGACGTGTGTTGGTTGATGCTGGGACCGAAATCGAGGATTTTGGGGCACCAGTTTGAGTCTGAGTCTCCCTGTATTTCTTTGGCTCTTGAACTTTATTTAGTACACACTTGGTTTGGTTCGTGCTTGATCGACTTGGGCACTTAGATAGTTGACATCCTATCCTACCTTACCTTACCTTACCTTACCTAGCTTATAAGCTCCCTCTCAGAACTCTGTATTATTCTTTGAAGAGCTGAAGTTGGTTAACTTGGATTGGATGGATGCCTTGCTTCTGCTTGACGATTTGCTCATAATCTGCCCCAGCAATTCTCGGTTGAAATCTAGCTGACTTCGATTTACTTTGTCCAAGTTCAAGAAACACACACCATGCTCCACTTGCTATACATGATATGCTTGCTTCAGAAGTGTCTTCTCAATCCAATTTGCTCAACCTGCTCAGTGTGCATGCCCGGCGGCGTGCTAACATGCTCATTTTCTCAACCTACTCCCAGAAACAGAACCCCAAAGAAGCAAAACACCGCTCATGCTCCCATTACTCCAATCTTCTCAAGACCCTGAAACTTCCAATTCCCAACTGTACTCATCCATTGCAGCACCCCTGATAAGCAATTCAAGCACAGGTCAGGCCCTACCCGCCCTTACTTTTCCCCTCTCTCCTCGAAAACCCCACAAGCCACTTCCTCCTCGTACCCACCCCCGCTCCCGATCCCGACGACGGACTCTCCTCCGCAACAGCAGCCGCCTCCCGCTGCGCAAGCGCCACTGCCGCCGCCGTCGCCGCCACACTCGGCCCCGATGTCCCCGACGTGACCGACATCTTGCTCCTCTTGTGCACGTCCTCCCCCCATGGCCTCTCTGCTTCGCCCTCCGCGCCTACAGTATTCCGTCGCGCTTGTCGCGGATTCAGCGAAATAGGCGGGGGTGTTGCTCCAGATCGGTCGTCCTCCGTGGTGGGGCTTTGACTAGCTCTTGATGGGACGCCCATGGCGGCATGGTGTTGGAGATGATGATTTTTGATCGTGGCGGGGCTGTCAGGTTCCGGCGTGTTCTCTTTAGTAGGGGCAGCAGGCGAGGCACCACCCATGGAGCGTCTGAATAGCCTGTTCAGGCCAGCCCTGGCGCCATGTTGCTGGACAGGCACGGGAGCATGGCTCTTCTGCTTGTGGTCACTGCTTGGCTGGGACCGGGATGACGGTCTAGAGGCCACAGGGGGGGTAGCTCGTTGATCACGCGGGACAGGTGTCCTCGAGTCCTCTCTCCGACCAACATCCTCGCTATTCTTTCGGCTGCGATGACTACGGTGCTTCGTCGACGATGACCCTCTCTCACTGATGCTTGCAAAATCCGAGGCCTGTGATGCGGAGAGCTGCGATGCTGTTTCTGAGGACCCAGTTCCGGCAAGTAAACTGGATCGGCGGTTCGGGGGCGGTGGAGCGGTATTTGTGAACAGACCTTGGCGAAGAGAGAATAGGTCTCGCACGCAGTCCAGTGTAGGCGGGGGAGTATGAGTGCCGTCCTCGGAAACACTTTCCAGACCATTGATCATGGAGTCTGTGGCGCGTCTTGCTCGTGATCCTGTGGAATGTAGACTATATGCGTCTTGCGAGCCTCGCTCCCCGGTCCTAGGTGAGAGCGCACCTTCGCGCATCCATATATCGAGGCTAGAGTGGAGAGATAGCATGTCCGAGTCGTTCTCTTTATCACTATCCCAACCACCTCGGCCATTTTTATGGGAGGGAGTTGTGGCAATAGTTGTCGTTATAGTAGAGTGACTTGCCAATCGTTGCCGACTAGCCGAGGCATCACCACCCTTGTCGGACAGGGATTCCATGATAGACCTGCTAGGTGATGCCCAGCTCTCCCTTTCTGCCTCCGCCTGTGCCCCCTTATGCAACGCCAACGCCCACTCTCGCAAGAGACTGTCATCAGATCCCTGCAGCCGACGCAAAGTCGAACTCGAAATCGTGTCCGGCGTCGGAGGCAATCCATGGTCGTGAAGTCGAGCGCTGCCAGAACCATCTGTCAACACCTTTCGCAAGCCATTACGCTTGTTCTGTCTAGTGCCCTCTTGGCCAGGATGCCCATCTTGAGAGACGGACTGGACGGTTGTATTGTCTTGGGTACTGCGCACCCGACGGTGTCCGGAGTCCCTTCTGCTCGAGTAGGACCCAGTGGTGGATCGTTCGAGCCGCTGTAAGGGCGATCCTCCAATAACATCCGTGATGGACTGGAAATGACCTGCTGAGCTCGTCCGGGATCCTGCAGTCCTACTGGAGGATATCGAACGAGCCGTTTCGCACCGCCCCGAACACCTCTCAACCTTTTGGGCGCCGGGGTTGCTGAAAAAAGGGGCCTCTGTACCGTTCGGAACCAAGGTCTCATCTATATTTGTGTCGTCGTGGCTCATGCCAATACGCTCCTTTCGCCCATAGACGCTCACGAACGAACTCTCACTCAGCACGCTCGGCGTAGGGCTTCCCAGAGCTCGCATGTTCTCCGTCCCAGGAGAGCTGTCTGCCACGCGTGACAGACTCAGAACACTTCCCTTAGCATTCAAGTAGACATTTCGAAGGTTTTCGGTTGTCTCGCTATATTCGGACACGAAACTGGGCATCCGATTGATGGCTTTAGCAGTCCCCCCCTTCTTCCTGGCAGAGTCTGAGCCCGCTCGACTACAGGGCACTGGCGTCAGATAGCCGTCGTTGTAATCATGAGTGCGAAGATATCTCTCGCTTCCCATCTGCTGCACCATGCTTCTCTCACGGAACAGTCGATCAACCTTTGTTTCCAAGTTTATAATCATGGCAACGGCTTCTTCTACTGCCTTGTCACGTTTCTCCAGCTCAATCAGGAGCCGATCGTTGACGTCTTCCATGCGGGCTTTGTCGCTTTCCAGAGAATCGAGGCGCGCCTCAAGCGTCTTCTGTCTTTCGCGTCGGTGGTAAAGTTCGAGCTTCAGGTCAAAGTTTTGTTTATGCAGGGTCGATATCACCTGCTCCATTTCCTTGACGCCGTGGCCCTTTTTCCTGACGTTTTCGTAGCCAGCGCTGGACGCGGGTCGATTGCCCACCGACGGAGAAGCTTTGAGAGGGGAGCCTAGGGCTCGTCCCAGCTCAGCTGGCGCGTTCATATCTGGGCTGGGCTTCGACAACGAGGATTGCAGCTGATTTTGTTTTCCCAACTCGACTTTGCGCTCCCTTTCGAGTTTTTCTTGTAGAAACGTCGAAACTGAAGACGACTCGATGCTATCCCGCCTGGGGGGTGACGATGCCGGCCCCGAC
Organism: Claviceps cyperi; assembly: GCA_018360075.1. Classification (NCBI taxonomy): domain Eukaryota; kingdom Fungi; phylum Ascomycota; class Sordariomycetes; order Hypocreales; family Clavicipitaceae; genus Claviceps; species Claviceps cyperi. The sequence continues at coordinate 9,127 of SRPQ01000609.1, forward strand.
ATGGTCCGAGGATAGTCTGTAGAAGACTGGCCGTGCGAATGCCGGTGTGTTGAGCAAGAATGAGAATGGGACAAATGAGGAGGGGTGGCGATTGGCGACGACGGGCTGCTGGGAGGGACCGAGGCCCTCCGAGAAGCACTCGTACGAACCGAAGATCGCGACGGCGCACGCGGACATTGCTGACGCGGACGAGTTTGCGACTGAGTCCCAGACATGTAGGCGACCAGGTCAAGTTGTGTTTCAGGGGAAAATGTTGAGTCTAGCAGAGCATCCACGATCTTCCAGAGGTTCCAGACCAAGATGACGGCTGTTGTAAGATGGAAGGACACGCCACACAATTCACGTTAATGGCGCATAACAGTATGTATGAACAAAGGGCGCAACTTGCAAGGTGTCGAGGACTCGAGCCAAGCTATACCAAAGTGGGCGTAGGCAGTCGTCGCGGGTATGTCGCTTGCAAGAAATGCGACTTGCTGTAGAAAGAGGGAAACAAGATGTCGTTGCAATACGTCGTGGTGGTGGGAGGAGCTTAGCAGGATAGGATCGACAATCCGCTGAAGTGTCAATGAGAAACCGGTATTAAAGCAGAAATGCAGGGCTGACGATGATCATATGGCGGAATATGAGATGATCCAACACAGGTCGATGGAATGCAACGCGATGAATGCGTTGGCAAGAAACTTGTTCGTATGCCGCCCAGGTCGGGGGTTGTTTGTTTGGTTGTCGCGTCGCGCATGCGGAATGAAACGAGGCGGTCGAAAGAGGACGGGAACGCAAAAGGGCCGATAACACAGATGCAGCCGAGCCAAAGGGAGGCAGTCTCGACTCTCATGCGGATGTCGTGGAAAAAAGAGCAGCACAGGGCTGAACAGGACAAAAGGCTCCAGCTTTGAAATGTAATCAACAACAGTATCTACGCGCGATCGATACTTGATGGGTGCAAATGGAGGGTCGGGCAGCGTTGGATGGACCGGGGGTCACCAGGATGAAACAAAACAGAATGTGGATCGGCGGTCCCGGACAATGTGGAGTCTGGACTCTTCGGCTCAGCCACGCGATGCGGCATGGTCACGTGCAAGCATTCGGAGCACATAGTCATTTAGTACATGTTTACATTTGGTGCCTGCCTGTTGCGTACCACAGCCGTCCTGTGGTACCCTTGTATCTAGCCTCATATCTCAGGCATATATCGCCAGAGATCCCCACCACATACATTTTAGGTAGCTGGAGCATCCTCCGTTAGATGAAGAATACCTACATCATGCACCATTACTAGATGTAACAGTGCCTAGGGAGGTAGTCCTACTCCTTGCTGCATAATCACTCAGGTTTGTCTGCCCGCCTCAGACTCCAGAGTCTTGCTATCAATAATGATGGTCTTCGAATCTGTCTCTTTTTCGAAAAGTCGTTTTGAGTTGATCAGTCACCGCCAATCACACACCCCGACACAAGCGCGCGATTTTGAGTTGGCAGCAAACAGATACACGTGACACGTCACGAAATCGCACGCACCCCTAATAGGTGCATATGTCGCCAAGAGAGAGCTGAAGAAGAACTACGGGCGGGAATCGGGATTGTTCCTGGAGTGTGTTCCCCGAACAGGGCTGTCCGGTCTGGTGATGCTGTGTCACCGATGTTTGGAGACTAGACAAGTCCACCAAGTGGCAGCAACGGTCGCACAAAAACTCTAATTCGTGGGGTTGAAGATTGGTCACGATGCGGGGGCAAACACGACATGCATGCCCCGCCTCGTTTTTTGTACTCCATCACACCCATTGTGCCGGCATATCACGCCGAATAACATTATTGAACGCATCATAACTCTATTGGGCTTCTCAAAACACATTGCTGTGATCAATGAAACAGGTATTATGAACGCCAAGTGCACACGAAAGACAAACACTGCTGATGCTTATAACTCATCGCCATGATAGAACTGCTCCTCACTACCCTCCTGACCACCCTTGTTCCCCTCCTCGGGTTTCCCGTCCTTCCCCTCCCCATGCGTTGGCGAGTCCCGCTCATCATCATCTGTATCCTGCTTCGCTTTCTTGCCCTGCTTAGCCTTGCGTCCCTTGAACCCTGCTCCACCAATCCCAGCCTCTGGCTCATCAATATACCCCAGAAGTTCCTTCTCGTCCTCCTCATTCATCTGGAAGATTTCCATCTTCCAACCCGAATCTCCCGCGAGTTTTTTCAGTTTCTCACGCATTTCTGCCACAGCCTTGGGATCGATTTGGAGGTTTTCGAGCTCCTCGATCGTCAATTCTTGAGTCTTGCCGCCATCTGCTTTGCTAGCGGCCTGGGCGACCACTTTCAACACCTTGGGCTGCGGGGAAAATACATTGGTGAGTTGCTGGAGCTTGACGGGCTCGCCGTCTTCATTGCCGGTGGAGAGGACGCGTTTGCCTCCTACTAAAACTCCTCCGACGGTGATTTTAGGGGCGTCGACGTGCTGTGTGTCCGGGTCCATGTCCTCCTTGTCCGCCCACGCTGAATTGTCTGTGAAATATCCAGCGCTTTCTGCTTCCTTCTGCGCATAGGATGCAGAAGGGTGCTGGTCCAGGAGAGACTGGGGTGCGTCGCCCACATCAGAGATGAGCTGGCAGCGGATGGGGTTTGCCGTTTTCTCGACGGGGGGCTGGAAGGCGACGTCGCTGCACAGGCGGGGCGTATCGACCATCATGATGTATGAACAGGTGACTACTTCCTTGATCCAGCCGATTCGGTCGTGATCGAGGCCCGGTACGCATTGGTACTGGACCTCGACTGTGCGCTCCTTGCCTGTGAGGTCGCATATTGTGCCACCTTCCAACCGTTGGACCAAATACGGCTGGTCGTCTTTGATCTGTAGTTCAGCCCGCAGTGGAGCGGCATCGACATCGTCATTAAGCCGTTTATTCAGCTGCCTGTCTTCTGTTGTGGCGGGGAGCGAAGGGATCTGACCCAGGACATATTCCTGGCCGTTGGGATCTCGTTTGGGAACCTGATTATGAGCCGAGACGGAAATGGCGTGGAATTGCGTGATTTCGCGGTTCTTGCAAAAGCTGTAGCTCCACCATCCGGAGGCATAGTACAAACAGCTGTCTTCCAAGTCGTTGATGAGCTCCCAGCCCTTGACGGCAGCTCGTTCGTGCTCTCTGTCCTCTTTGGCTTTGGCCAACGCATTTTCTGTTTCGTTGACCGGGCCAGGCGGTTGTATCACAGGTATAGAGCAGAGGTAACGATGCGGCGACATGTTGAGAATCTCGTATGCATATCCCGTAATCTCGTCCGAGTCGGCCGACCTTGACGCTTGAGCTGCCGCTGCATCCGTCGTCACATAGGCATCGTTCGCCGTGGCATGTGAGAAATCGGCCGAGTGTGTTGGCTCTTGATTGCTGCGCTCTACTAACGCCTGTGCCTGCTCCTCAGAGACTCTATTTGGAGCGAAGACAACCGCAAACTAACGTGCGCCATCTGTATTAGTTGTAAATTCGTTGGTACGGAACTTCCGGCGATGCCGTCAGCTGAGCATTCGAAGTACCTGGGGAAAGGCAAGCAGGTCATCATGGATGCTGAAGCTCCGCGACCGTGCCGCTGCGAGCTGCAAGCCCACGAACAGAGCAAGATGAGAGCGGCGCATTTTGGCGCAGCTTGTCCCCTCGCTTCACATGAGAGTAGAAGAGTTGAGGGAACCGGGACTCTTGGACGAGGCCGTGGAGTCAAGCGGACGGGGGTTGTCCATAGAATTGCCAAGGTGTCATTGCGGACTCGCGGAGTGCCGAAGATTTGCCGCCCGAGGATATATAGGTACTTACTCCATCCACGGAGTAGAGCAATCTAAGATCGCATGCACATGTTGCAGACCTACCCTAAACCACTTCACAGCATTTGGTCACTGGTGCAGCCACTTCACTTATAAAGACGACGGTGAAGTCTACTTTTATCATGCACTTCAAGGTACATATGAGAAGGCTCTGATTATTCTCTTCAGAAATTGTTATATAGACCCCGTTCACGAATGCGAACATTAAGGTGGCGGGGTGAAGTTTCAATTAGGTTTGTGCATTGCAAGGCTGGGTCTTATACCCTATCTTCAAATCACCACAAATCCATTAATTCTCCAGCGTCCATAGTAGCTGACGAGCTGTTTTTTTTTTTTCGGTAGTAATACATATATGATATCCTTCTCGGTTGCGATCTGAACGGGCGTGAAGAATATGGTGCAGTGATTCTCTGGAGATCTTTCCTTCACGACGGCCACTCACGAGTCACGTGTCGTCCACGGCCGCCGGCCCAGTCCACAAACAGTGCTAGGGCTGTTACTTTCACAATTTCTTGAGAGTGACTCTTCAGGGCTTCCTCTCTCCTATTGGCCCTTCATCGCTGAGTCAGTGGCTTACCTCAAAAACAGAAGCCCTCATAGCCGACATCATAAGACTCCCTATGAAGGCTGGTGTGGAGATACACCCGATCTCGCGCACATTCGAACGCTCGGCTGCAAGTGCTATGCAAAGAAGACTAGCCCGCGTGAGAAATTGAGCGTATCAAAGGCATCTGCCTGCCGCCTTCTAGGATCCCGGGGGAGTCGTATCTTAGAGAAGATGGTGCGCTCATCAAGTCATCAAATGCCATTTTTGATGAACAGCACTGCAGTTCTTAAGGAGTGCAACCCCGTTGAGCCCTCTACGTCAGCAGACCTGCTGATATTGGTCCATCCCTCCCTCCCACGTCTGAATCTGGAGCGGAAACTGACATCTCATCCGCGGTCCAATCATTGCCTTCACGTCCGCCATTCCCTGCTGCTTCGCAGCCGGGGAGAAATCGACGTTGGACCCGATGATTCACTCCATGACCCGCCGTCTCAAGACCCTTCCATGCAAAATTCAATTCAAGTTGCATTACTTACTGTCGCACTTTGTATCTCTGTCTGCTTTCGCCAGTTACCTTTCTCACAAACGCGTTGGTCTATTCTAAGTTTTTTTTTTCTTTCTCTTTTTGTCATCTGGAATGAAATTTTGATAACTGTCCTCATCGTTATCATCTTTCACTCGTTTAAACTTCAAGACACGGCATAGGCCGGACAACGCTACCGCTCTTTTTCCCACTGGGTTTTTTACCGAGGGTAGCAGGATCTCCTGTTAAAATCTTCTTTTAATGTTTTTTTTTTGAGTATTGTTATTTATACCACCTCATATTACTATTCATACCACCT
>SRPQ01000061.1:0-59014 GCA_018360075.1 Claviceps cyperi
GTTTGGAATGGATTGGAAATAGAGCTTGTCAACGAGCTTATCGACAGCATGCCTCGCCGTCTTCAGGCTGTGATAGATTACAAGGGATGGTATACCAAATATTGAGGCATTCAATTGATTAAGCCTTCGTAATTCTACAGAGTCGCTTAATTATACATTTTTGGCAATTTAAATGGCCAGATTGCGGAAAAGTGAAATAAATAAGTGTGGTGATCCAAAATGGGTCCAATTTGGCGTTTTGCGTTATTCACTTGGTGGGGCTGTAGGTACCTGCATAGGGGGAATGTCCTACATGTAGGTAAAAAAAAGTTCTGTTCGCCTTTGTCCGCGTGTAATTACAATCTGTTCAGCCACCACAACGACTACGATGTCTCCATGGCTCAACCGCACGTTTATTCGTACACGAGATGTCAATTGATCAGAACTGCTCGACGCGTACAATAATACCCAATCCAATCTTCCAATCTCCCAATTCACGCTTCGCGCGCGTTTTAATGGTACAACAACAGATTGACGTACTACAGTCTGCGCACCAACACCGCAAGCGGCTCTCTATTCAGATAAGAGGAGTCTCTATTCGAGTAAATTCTCGTAATAGACGCTCACGGTTTGTCGCCAGTACGCCCTTGCGTGATGGCGTCTTAAATTTTTCGTATGAGTGGTGACGAGCGTAGATTTGTCAACAGACTCACATTACACAATCCAGGATTGCATCAGCTGGTAAGAAGACTATCGGAGAAGCTAGGATCAATGAGACCAGTTCCGACGCCATGCAAGAGTTGTATGCTGCGAAGATGTTGTATGCTACTTTCGCATCCAACCATATGATACATGGAATCGTGTGAATATGGCATTGCAGTTGGCATATGAGCAGACAAATGTCTTCTCATCATCTGAAAAAGCCGCACGTGCGTCAATTACTATAATCTCGCGAACAGACTTTGATCCCCAGATGGCGATCCATAAAAAAATCATCTCTTGTGATCATGAGGGCGCGGTATACAAACTACTCATTTTCCACATGAGCAACATGAGTTGCTTTAGACGGCCTCTGAAATGAGAGGTACAGGCCACAGGAATAATACATGGTTTAAGGAACATCGTTCTGCCCGAAATGAAGCCAAGCAGCCAGTGACGATTCCTTGTTAGGATAGCTCTGGCAGTCATATAGCCATTGATTTCCTTTGAATTTGCGGGCGAAATATGACACACCTCTTGTACCTACCTGCTCATGCATCTCATATCATAACCTCTGGATTAGAAGCTCTTTCTGTCCTCAGAAACACACTGTCGCTCAGAGAACATCAAAGCTGAGTTGTCTGCCTAACCTGTTGCTACCTGCGAAATCTCACATGAAAAGATATCAATGACTCTCGTTCTATGTATTACTTGTGACTTGGAAGGAAGCAGCGATGTATCAACAGAGTGCTTTTTGGGGTGATAAAGATATGAGTCATCGCTTGTTTTGGTGGACGTCGTTTTGGAGCCTCGACTTGGTGATGAAAGTAGGTTGAGGGGGTCGCCACTACAGCTTGATCAATGCCTTGCATTTTTTAAGTGAGCGCGCATACAGCCTGCAACTTCTCTATGGCACGCCCATGTAAGTCATTTCTCTTTTTCGATCGGGAGCCGATAGATACAGTTTTTCGCTCTGTCACATCATGGTTCCTGACCGCGCGAAATAGTACGAAGTTCGTCTTCTCATCATCACCTCGTGGATGTAGTTTCCGGCCCTTTGATGATTATGGCAGTCAGAATCTACGCCAATGATTTGAGGATCCGAGCATAAAAATAGATGATACGTCTTCATCAATCGTTTGTTTCGCCGTGAGCGACGAAACTGGCCTCCAAAACATATCGAACGCCGAAGTAAGGAAACAAAATATCAGAAATACACTGTAAGTCTGTTATTCCCCGTCGGTCTTGAACCAATCTGGAAAATCCTTATGCCGCCACGGTGTTATGCCTAGAGGGTCCTCTTGACGGCTCCGCGCAACGTGCGTAAATATTTGCTTGCTCTTTTCATCTCTCATGAGTTCGGTAAACTCCGCAACGTCTGATTGAGCCTCGGTCACTGCCTTTACAAAGGAGTTGAACAAAGCATCTGCTGCATTCGTTCATTTCGTCAGTCCGACTTAATCCTCAGCAGGCACATTGAGGACTTACGCGATGGCTGCTTTTGAATTAGAGGGTCGAGCATCTTCGGTATAGTACCTCTTAGTTGTCGTGCCTACACCAGCCCAGATTAGTGATGGGAGATAATGAAGCACTTCTTCGATAGAAGAGGATGACAGATGAGCTAGATGGGTTATACTTTTTTATAGAGGAGCTTGAGTCGTTTCATGGCGTGGTCTAACCGGACCTCGTCCATTATTTCATTGTCGCTGATGGTGTCAACGACTGTCGCATCCCGATGGTCCATAATCTTTGCGGCAGAATGAAGGGACTGTTGTCCGATGCTGAATTAGCTGATGTCGACGACAATGGGTATATGTAGCATTGTAGCGCGCAGCCTTCTCGTCGCTCTGATGCAGATGCAGCGAGCGAGGTGAGGGAGTGTGGGGTCGTGGGCGACTGGGATGACGAGCTGATTCGGAAACAAAGCCAAAGCAGAGGGCCAACGGTCTACAAACAGACTTGATACCTACCTTATGTGATGTCCTAGAATTTGATCAAAGCGGTGCGGCACATGAAAAGAACATCGACCTGTTTCAAGTCAAGCATGAACGGAAGAAATTGCGGCCCTCTGAAGCTACGGCCCACGGGACAAGATGGAATCAGTACCCAGAGAATAGAGTTTAAGTCTGGGTATTATACCTGTGTAGGTAGCCACACGCTGCTACCCAGCCTATTGGTTCCATGGGACAGGATACATCGCTCGAATACGCACCGATGTCTTCAATGCAAGCAAACAAACGCAAAGAGAACATGAATCACAAAGCCCGAGCCGGCCAATGTAGGTACCTATGTACCTTGGCTGCGATGGGGAACTAAACTACGCAATCTAACTGGCTGAAAGCCAGCTCCGCTGTTCCACAAGCTTCTGACAGTGCGGATTAGAAAAGCTTCACAGCCCAGCTTTCTTCCACTTTGCCTACTACACACATCAATTGCGACAACGATATATGTACTGTATCAGTGATCACTGTATCAACCATCGCGCTGATCAGCCAAGACGCGCCCTCAAGCAAGGTCCTTTCATCGTTGAAGACACAGAGCGACATTGTCCGTGAGAGCTTGATTCGATACTTCCTCACACATTACTCACTTCTCCCTCCTCGCACGAGGAAGTCGCGCTCTCGCGACCGAGTTTTTACACACGATGCCAAACACACCACCGCCGGCCCTTTTACCGCCTCCAGAAGGCATTTATCGATCATTCGATGAGCTGATGAGTTCTGTGCAAAGAGTTGCAAAAGACCAGGGCTACGGAATCGTCAAGCTTCGTGCATCGAACTATCGCGATGGCAAGCCCACGCGTTACGATCTGGTGTGTGACCGGGGCGGCGTCAAGTACAACAGCACGGCCAAGAAACGAAATCCCTCTACTCGCAAAATTGACTGCCCCTTCCGAGCAAAGGCTGTTTGCGAAGTGCAGCTTGGTAACCAATGGAGATTCGCTCTGCAGGAAGCGCGCCACAACCATGAGCCTCGCATCCCTTCTGGAACACCCGGACAGGAGAACGCACCACTTGCAACAACTATTCGATCTTTCACGAACAAGCTGGACCGGCTGAGCCACGATATGGCCCAAGGATTTCTCCGCATCGAGCAACGATTGGAGAACATAGAAAAGCGCATGGAGAATCTAGAGGCTCGGGCTGGCGGCTATGAACCGCGATTTCAATCGATCGAATCACGGTTGCAGAATATGGAGGGGCCACGTATGGATGGAATTGACATGGACGATGTTGAAACACGTCTGCTGGCCTCATCGGTCATGTAATCGCCCAAAACGATTGCTCGTTGAGCAATCCTTCGTGTTTTGCGCGCGTAGTGAGCTTTAACTCTGATTGTCACTCGACCATGCCGACAGAGGTCGCCCCGACGTTGGGGCACAAGGAAGGCATGCCTCTCTTCTTTGTATCATGGCCCAACAAAGCGCAGTGTCATATCGAACGGCTGTGAATCTTGAAGCTTGGCTGTTTCGAAGCTGATCTTTGGTCAATGCTCTTTCTTGTCTTGAACCTTGGAGCTTGGGTCATAGCAGAATCTGTGCAGGTTGCTGTTACTTTTTGTGTTCTGCCCCATTTTTTGTTACGATTCCCCAGACTCAATGTTATGGAAGAGGATGTCGATGGCGTTATGGAGTCTCCGTGAGTTAGTGTCAAGAGCTTTGTGTAATTGGAACGTCAAGAATTTATGTTTGTTATTGCGTGGCTGGCATTGTGTGGAAGGCTTGCCTTTGCATCCTCTCACTCAGCTCTAGTCTTGTTGGGTTCTACAAGTCTGATTTTGGCGGCGGGGAACGAGCCGCGAATTGTGTTGATCCATAACATGTATCACGGGAGTCGCAATTTCCGCCACATCTTTATAACTGAATGACGTTTTTCAAAAATAAACAAACGAACTGTAAAGCCAAAATCTGTCACTATCGGATTGACAGGCATAACATGTGAGGAGAGGCAGCTCCAGGAGTCACAGAGGCTGCGGCGTCGAGTTATCAGTGCTTGAAGACAATGATTTTCTTCCCTTCAAAGTTCACACTGCACTGCAAAGAGGCATGACGCTACCTGTGATTATAGTCATGTTGACGATGGACTTAATGCAAGAAGTGAGTCATACCTGGGATTGACACACAAGAAAAAGCCGAGCTGCCAGTGATTTCATAAAACATGGATCTTGCGATAGAACCAGTAGATTATCTCGCGTCGGGACTCGGGAGCCAGATTTCGGGTGAGGCTGAAGGTGGGAGTGCCGGACATTTGCAGCGCCCACTGCCAGTGATCCACGAACCGCTGCATACGTACCTGGTTGACAGTCTGAAAAGCCAGAGCTTAATTGCATATTTTAGACGCTTCGTTTGCAGGCTCGCTTAAAAAGATATGAAAACTCGGCTTGAATGCATAGATTCAGTTGCAGCGAGTTTTAGTACTCGCGGGGGGATGTTGGCCGCTATATCGAGGCGCTGGAGCCTGGGACGGCGAGGAAGCACTGACGCTTCCACACCCCGCAGCGACGCCGCACAGCACTGTTGCAGCGCAGTTGCAGTGAGTTTTAGCACTCGCGGGGGGGTGTTGACCGCTATATCGAGGCGTTGGGACGGCGGGAAGCATCGTGGAAGCTCTCCAGCAGCAACGAGGTACATACCCAATTACGAACGGAAGGCGGTGAAAAATAGCCACTACATATGTAGATACTACCTAGTAGATCCCCCATTCGGCCCTTCCGCTGCGCTCCGGGGCACCTTGCGTTGCTTCGGAAAAACAGTTGGGCGGGAAGTGTGATGTCTGTGCAATGATTGCCAGTGGAATCGGTTCAGTTATAAACTCACAGTGGCGTCGGCCCTCCGCTGCGCTCCGGGGCTAGGGGACCCCAGTGGAGTCACGGACGGTACAAAGTCCCACATACAGCTTGTAGGAGGTAGGTAGGTACCTACCGGTCTTGGTACCTGTTCCTGGAACACCCTTGCTAATTAAGTACATAGGTACATACATACCTCGGTTGTTCAACAGGGAGGCAGCCCAGACAAGACGGGACGACTGCATGAAACTTGAACTTGCCAAGTGCTAACGCTCGTGAGTCGTGAATCGTGATACAGCCACGAAGAAGCTAGTAGGCAAGCACGGTTGCAGCCACCGTTCGTCACCTCTACATACAAAGGATGAAGCACAGCCAAAAATTGAGCTGCACCTCCTTCTGAACCAACGACCCGACGATTCTCTTTCTAACTTACGCAGACCTTCCCGATAAAAGAGTAGCATCCTCTCGAATCAGATCTGACCCGAGCGAGCCACTGCTGCGTGCTGTACGCCCGCCACGGTACTTTTACAATAATCTTCTGTATGCGTCAATTGCAGACAACGTGGAGTACTGACATTATATCAAGGAGATACGAACGCGGCTCTTGAATTCTGCCTCAAACGTTGTTCTCGTCAAGCATGGGCCTCTCGTTTTCGCGGTTTTTCGGAGGCAGGCGCTTTGGTACCAGCGTCCACGTGGACAGACATGGCGTGAGGCGTGGGCCGTGGCGGTTCTCCTTGGGCAAATACAGTTGCTTTCGATCCTAAGGAGAGTTTGTCGGGAAGTTCTGGGTCATACCTGGACCAGTGAACTGTGAATGACGGAATACCTCGGTACCCAGCAGGCGCACTATCATACATATATGTATTGTTACTTTTCGTGTGGATTGAAACAACCGAGGTAGACGAGGGGAAATGGACGATTTTGGAGCGTGACCAATGGTTTGTTTATAAGTACATACGCATACAAAGCTACATACAATGATGAGCAGTCTTACTTATTAGGTGGTATTTGCTTGGAACATGAGCATTATGAGAGAGAGGGTCACTGGCCCGTGTGGTGGCGCACTCACTTGAATTAAACCTGGCACTTGATTGACGTGGGTAATGAGTCAATGAGTTTGGGTACCTAGTTCAGGACGGTGGGGAGGTAGGTGCCTATGTACCTATATACCTAGGTAGGTACCTGGTATTTACCTATAAATCCTAGGGTAGGTAGGAAGGTATCCGCGGTATGCATCTATCCGGGCCTAATGTACTGGAATACATACGGTATACCTACATACGGAGTATGTACAATGATTAGTTATGCGGCAGCCTGTCCGTATCTAGGTATGTACCTGCCTGTTACATGTTAGGTAGTTAGGGCATTGTGTCATGGGACTCATGGCAGAAGAGCCTTCGAGTTGGTGACGACGCTTCATTCGAACCTTCCCTTTGTTAATACGCAAGAGAGATACGCTGACCAGTGACCGGCGCGTTTAGTCGGATACGCCCGTACCCACCCTGTGCAAATCTTCACGGTTATGAGCAAAGATTCTTCCAATATACGCACACATGGGCCCTTCACTTCATAAAGAACACTTGCAGACGAAGAGTCAGTGTACTTACCTCTTACAACAAACGACACCGATCCACTCCGCCAGCACCATGGCGGTGATGTCCTTTACTCTCAGCGAGGAAGGCGTGTCTATATTCCGAGACGCACTCATTTGCCTCAACAAATTCAGCGATGATGTCTCTGTAGAAGCAAGAAAAGACTCAGTAAGATGCCATTTTGCCCTCACCATAATCAGAAAGCTAAACCGGCTGCTGCTAGTTCATACTTACGACGCTGAACAACTCTAAATCAGCATATGCGAGCTTCAAGTTCGCCACCAATAGGTTCTTTTCCAAGTATCAGTTCAATCCGATTGGCCAATTCAGGGAACGTTTTTACTGCACATTATACATTCGAGTCAGTACTTCTGCTGAGATTGAGCTCTTTCAAGGGAGCAGAGAGCTTCGAAATTCCAACCATAGGATCCCTTGCAACTCTTGCTGCATGATATTGCATGTGGATATTGGCTGAGTTCCATTAACTAGGCTCTCATCTCTCTTTTTCGTAGTCGGTCTGGCTCAGATGCTCAACGCGATGCAGAGAAACACTCCCTAGTCGACAGGTGTGATGTTGTCGTTGAAGATGGAGAAGGTGTCAGAAGCCGCTTCGTTGTACGCATTGTGTTCCGAAACGGACTGACATCAACACATCGCCTGCCGTTCGAGGTTACAGTGCCGGTTCATGCAAAGTTTAACAAACAAGATGCCCCATATCATTGGACAATCTCGTCAAGAACTCTTCGTCAGCTTATGGACCATTTTGGGCCTGGAATAGAGTATTTGGACATCAATACGGATGGAGATCATGTCAATTTTACCTGCTTCAGCGAGAAGACTATAAGCGAGGACGGTATGATACTAGCTTGTTCTTGGATGACTATTAAGTACTGACACCAGCCCCAAGCGGTACTAAAAAAGCCATTGCAAACATCTATTGCTATTGAAGCTGACGAGTTTGACGACATTGATGTCGAGGACAAGCTACATATTGTCATATCTGTGAAGGACTTCCGAGCAATTATACAGCACGCAGGGGTGACGGGGAACGCGATCTCTGCAAGATATTCCCTGCCTGCAAAGCCTATTCATCTGTCATATTCAGGAGACGCCTTATCTTGCGAGTTTCTCGTGATGACGGTGGGCGAACGGGGAAAAAATCCCACACAGAGGATCAAAAAAGGTCGGCAAAGTACCGGGACAATGACAGGCCCGCGGTTGGAAGCTGTGTCCCGTAGAACGAGTGTTGCTCCATCCGAGACTGCCAATCATCGACGCGTCCAGCAGCCTTCACAATCCGCGGCCCCGCCAGCGAAAAGCGGCATACCGAACGCGACATCGCATATGAGCGCTGCCAGGGCCAGTGCTTCAAGAATGGGCGCCTTTGACCTGAGGCCATCCCAGAGACCGCCACCTCGGACCATTCGATCGGAAAGCCTCTTTGTAGATGACAACGGATGGGAGCCAGTTAGAGACGAAGACGAAGATGCCGAAGCAGAGGCAAGGCTGGAGTGGGATCACAGTGCTGACCTGGTATTTCGATCCGCACCTACTCCCTCTTCTGTATAGTTCTCTTGTCGCCCATGAAGCTAACATAGAAGAAGCCGTCCGTGACACGGATGGCCGGGCTAGAGGACCAAGCTCATGTGGCAGGCGGTGAGCGACAAGAAGAACGAGAGATGGAGTCAGAAGAAGTCGCGCAGTCATCATACCTAGAGCCGACGCAAAAGCTCTCCGAGGTTCATAATCTCGCCTTGTTTCCCGACTAGAGGGGCCGGCGTGGGGAGACGTGGGGACGCACGAGGTAGGTAAGGACATATTAAGGACATATCCATCAACTCGATCTGATACATATCCAACTGGTGGCACAACCAGCCCCTATCATCGCAATGCGAGAACCGGCAGGTATTAACTTAGACGACGCAATGACGTTCCAACGGCCCTTAACGTCGTTCTGTTCAACTTGTGGTCCGCAGTTTCCATGTTCACCCCAACCCCATGAGAGCACATCTCCGTCTTCAGACAAAGCAACAGCATGTTCGCTACCAATAGCAATTTTTTTGATGACAGGCAGACTCGATGGGGGAAGCTGGCCATGATCATCCCTACCCCACCCTCTCAAAGTTCCATCCTCCATCAGCATGTAAACAGCTCCCCACCCAGACCTGACATCAATCCATGAGGGCACTGTTTTGGGATTGCGAGACACGATTTCCCACTTATCCGAACCCAGTACACACACATGCCCTATTTCAGGTATGCTAAATAAGCAAGTGGTTTCTTTGGTGCAGACTGCACGAGCGACTTTAAAGTTGATGTTGTTTATTTTGCGAGGCTCATGCGAGATCTTTAAAGGCTCACCCAGCTGTCCTTTCCGACAATTTCCCCAACCGTACGCATCTCCATTATCGAGCACAGCTATGACGTGGCCCATTGAGGCAGACAAGTCGATGACTTCGGTATCTTGCGGTGGAAAGTTTGGGATCAGACTGGCAACAGGGGTCCGGATGACAAACTCGCCGGAACCCAGCTCTCCTTTCATACCCATCCCGAAACTAAACACTCTAGTTCGTTTACCGTGAACATCTCGCGAAACAATGAAGGAGGCATCCCAAGTAGCTGCTATCAGAGCAATGTGTCCCATGCCGTTTTTCTGTTCATCCTCAATAAGGCGACTTAACTGAAAGACTGGCGCGTCCGGCAAACCGCTGGCAATTCCGCATGCTCCGCTGGAGCAATCACCACTCCAGTATAATTCTCCAGACTGGGTCAGAATAAGGGTGTGGTTACCTCCGGCAGCGATGCTTACAACCTCGGATGCTGGAGGTGTTGGGTAAAATTGAACTGGTTTAGGAACGGATACATCTTCCTTGTGTCCGATCCCGAGCTGACCGGAGCCGTTAGATCCGATAGCATAAATCGCCTGCTGCATTTGTATTCACAAGATCTCTGGAGAGAGCTACAAGTGGAAAGATGGAGCGGGAATGAGGTTTGGAGACTGTGATAGCCCCTGCCAGACTGTCTGTTGTAATGATCGTGAGGTGTATGTAGTCAACTTTATTAGTCATCGTTTTGCCTTTGTGTGCAAATTTGCAAAAGCGTCCAGTGGAGTGGGGCAGCCAACCCGCACAGCAGCTCGTGATTACATAAGGCTACTTGCACCCCTGATGACCTATTTATCAGAAATTTTTTCACCTGTGCCCACTTGGTCATTCTTCTTTCCTCACTTACAACCAGACACTGCTACAGCCCATCATCGCAGCTTGCTACTTGCCAATTTTTGCAAAGTGCTCGTGTGAGGATGTGATTGTTTAGCGTTGAGTATCTCCCAACTGGAAGCTCACAACTGCGCAATGACTACCTCGACAAAGAAGATGACCCCGAAAGGGATGGAAGACTTTGTTGTCGGACTTATTGGCATGGGCGATATGGGCAGAATGTACGCCGATAGGCTTGCTGCCGCCGGATGGAGGTAAGTACGAGAGTCAGACTCGCGGCTATGGGCACCGAAGACACCTCGGCACCAATGCAACAGTAAGTCAAGTTTTTCTTTTCTGGTTTTCAGTAACCTCGCGCAATTTCATGCCGTCAGCTATAATGATGACTAGAGCGCATTTGGCTCGAGTATTGTGCAAGCCGGTCTTGGAGCCGTTCCGGCTGTTTGACTTGTGCTTGTGCTCTCACTGATGAAAACGCTTGCTACCTTAACAAACAATTGTCTGAAGAAGCTGTACTGCATGAATTTGATAATTGCCGAGTCTCAACTCAGTTTTCAAAGAACACGAGACTGACCTCGAGATGATAGGAAATTGATCGTGATGTGCGTACCAGAGTTTTGGCCTGCGATAGAGAAGATAGATTCGATAGTCTTAAAAAAGAATACCAGGGAAAAGTACGATCCAGCCAAGCGTTACTAAATTGCCTCCTGGGATTCAATAAACCATGCTGAAGCGGGCCAACAGAAGAACATAGAGATTTGTCAAAACGGGCACCATGTCTCACGAGCCAGCGACTATGTCATTTACAGCGTTGAGGCTGCTGTCATTGACCGCGTGATTGCCCAATTCGGACCCTGTACGCGCTCTCCCATTTGTCTCATTAATTTGATCGACTGGCATGAATAACTGTATTGTATGGTCGGCTCTGACATGTCCCTCGCGACGCCCGTGTTGAAGCCACGAAGATGGGCGCCATTGTAGGTGGGCAAACCTCTTGCAAGTCTCCGGAAATCGCTGCCTTCGAGAAGCATCTCCCAGCAGACATCCACATTATATCATGCCACTCACTGCATGGCCCGGGTGTGAACACGCTCGGACAACCGCTCGTTCTCATTCAACATCGCGCGCCTGACGAGGCTCTGCGCAAAGTCGAAACGGTCCTGGGCTGTTTCCGGTCCAAATATGTCTATCTGACTGCCCAGGAACACGACCACATTACGGCCGACACGCAGGCTGTAACGCACGCCGCCTTTCTGTCCATGGGCAAGGCTTGGCACGCTAACAGCCAATTTCCATGGGAACTAAACCGCTACGTGGGCGGCATCGAGAACGTCAAGATCAACACAATGCTCCGCATCTACAGCCAGAAATGGCACGTGTACGCCGGGCTCGCCATCCTGAACCCTGAAGCCAAACAGCAAGTCGCCCAGTACGCCAAGAGTGTGACGGCGCTGTACAAACTCATGCTCGAAGGCGACCTCGAGGGCCTCCGCAGCAGGATCTACGCCGCTCGAGAAAAGGTATTTGGTGGCACGACGACGATGACAAGCTGGGAGAGCCGACCTCTGATCGAGCCCTCCATTCTGTCGTCCTTTTCGCTGGGAAAACCCACTGATGCGCCCCCCCGGCCGAACAATCATCTCAGCCTGCTCGCCATGGTGGATTGTTGGGCTGCGCTCAACATTGTGCCCTACGATCACATGCTCTGCAGCACGCCGCTGTTCCGGCTGCGGCTTGGCGTGACGGAACATCTTTTCCGCGACACGACCCTGCTGGACGCCGCGTTGCGGACCGCCGTGGAAGACAAGATGTACCGTAGCGATGACCTCGAGTTTACATTCGCAGCGAGAGGCTGGGCGGAATGCGTGGGCCTGGGCCATTACGAGACGTGGGAGAAGCGCTTCGTCAGTACGCAGGCGTTCTTCCAGCCTCGATTTGCGGAGGCGAAGATAGTGTGTGACCAGATGATGAGTAAGGTGCTCGAGGGCTTGAAAGATAAGGATGCTTCACGGTCCACGGTGAATCAGGATCAGACATGACGTATGCTGGCCCAGCTGCGCTGAAATAGCAGTAACTATACATTGGTGTGTTTTCGCAGGCATCGAGACTAGATTGTACTTGCCTTGGGAGTTTGTTATATATATATATGCCACGGCCGCCGTGTTGAAGTACTAAAATGTGTTGCGTGGTCTAGTTCGAGGCGCGTGCACGCGTGCGAACACCAAGAAATCACTGTGAAAATACGATAGGAGCATGATGATTTGATCTGCCATCGAGACTCATTCGAGGCTGATTCCTGCACTGCTTTCGTGAAGGCATCCTGCCATGAGGGTGCCTGATATCAGAAGAGCACAAGTTAGGCCATCACGAGTTGTGAACTTGTGATCGGCGGGCCAACTTGTACATAACACGTTGCTGGGGCTTACCTAGCGCTGGCGACAGGGGTAAAGCCGCCTGAAGAGAGCAGCAGAGCCACTGTTCCAACCTCCCCGCTTGTTTCTGACCCGAGGTTGTCTAGTTGCGCCATGTAAACAAATCCATTGCCATTGGCCGTCCGTTGGCGCTGCTTCACCACAACTGACACCCCCGCCACCTCTCTCCGCGACCTCGTCGGATCTTCGTTCCCATCCCGTCATCGCTTCCCATCTTCCGTCGGCTGGCATTGTCCGCCGTCATCCGTCACTGTGGCCCTACAATTTGCCAGCTAATACTCTGATGCCGTCTCGTGTCGCCGCCTGGAATACATACTCCGCCTGGGCCCTTCACCTTACACCATGTCGGTCAAGTTCGAACGAGACACCTTGCGGCAGACGGCGCAAAATGTCCTGCCCAGCGCTGTTGCTCAGGGAAAGATCCCGGGCACGAGTGGCAAACATCCGTTGGCCGAGCAGGTTGGCACTGCACTGACGGGTGGTATGAGGAATGCTGGTACCAAGGGTTATCTTGCTGTATGTTGCTGTGTCGTCCTGAATTGTGTTTTTATCTTCTGGGGAACATTTGATACGAGCCTCTTTTGAGACATTTGGCTAACCCGCCGTGTTATCTGTCAACTCGAATAGGCCTACATCAAGCAACTCGAGTCGAATCCCCTGCGAACAAAGATGCTCACGGCCGGATCCCTGGCCGGCGCACAAGAGCTCATCGCCTCATGGCTCGCCAAAGATCGCAACAAGAATGGCCATTATTTCACCTCTCGGGTTCCCAAGATGGCAGCATACGGCGCCATCGTCAGTGCGCCCCTGGGGCATTTCCTGATTTGGATTTTGCAGAAAGTTTTCCGGGGCCGCACCAGCCTCAAGGCCAAGGTGATGCAAATCATCATTAGCAACCTTATTGTACGTGGCTAGATTGAAACCATAATCTTCCCTCTCCTTTTGAAAAGAAAAACGTGGCGGCACACTAACGAAACGGGATTTCCTTTATATCTTTTGTTCTTGGATAGATTGCGCCTATCCAGAACAGCATCTACCTGATCGCCATGGCCCTCATTGCCGGTGCTCGCACATATCACCAGGTGCGGGCGACCGTCAAGGTCGGCTTTTGGAGAGTCATGCGCGTGTCTTGGGTCACGTCGCCAATCTGCCTGGCCTTTGCGCAGAAGTTCCTCCCGGATCAGCTCTGGGTGCCCTTCTTCAACGTCGTCTCCTTCATCATCGGAACGTATATCAACACTGTGACTAAGAGGAAGCGTCTCGCTGCTCTTCGCAAGAAGCATTTCGGGGAAGGCCGCAGTGGTCGTGCCGACGATTATCCTACTATGGGTGGCAACCCACCTTACTAGGTGTCCTCTGAGATAGATGCCGCCTGATTCTCTTAAAGGTGTAAAGGCGGACGTGCTCCGGAATTTCTTGATACGGGCAGTGACAGACCAAAATCTTCTGGACTGTTTGAGCTGAGGTCTTGTCTACCAGATCTAAACAGTAGCGCGCCTGATCTTGAAAGCATCAAAAGGGCCGGCCACACAACAGATGGATGTTTGGCGCAAAATCTGGGCGGGCAGGGAAATATGTAGGTAATGACTATTCGGATTCGCATTTCGGCACACAAGTCTGTGTCACTCTTGTCTGGGTTCTGGTTTCTCTTATGATTTTCGGGCTATTTTTTTCTTCTTCAGTCTATTTTTGCTGGCTTGAGGTCAGTTACTTCAAGTCGTTCCTGGAATGATTGTATATGATCCACCATGGCTCTTTGGATGATTTCTAAATACGTGCGGGTTTACTTTGGTAACTTCTCCTCTTTCAACTTGAATCTTCACACATTCTCGCCAGTCGCGTGAATAGCTCCAGGGCTGCTACCGTTAAAGGCACATACGTCCCTCTGTCTGCCTCTTCGCATCTAAAGTCGCACCTACTGAGGCGGTGATATCTTAATCTCGCGCAATCAAGGTCCTGATACCGTCATCTAGCGTGAGTGGGATTGCTCATGCTCGCGAGGCGTGTCCTGTTCAGCCTGGAAAGTCCGTCCCAAGCCGGATTGAAACGCATTCATGACACATAGCCATGGTCGCGGATCGGACTAGTTTCCATATCCGCCTTCGCCTTGCCAGGCATGGGAACTAGACGTACCGAAAATCTCCCAATTGTACACCCTTCAAGGGTTATTCCAAGGAGAGTCCACGTCTTCGGCATATCTCACTGTACAGGCCTCAAAACGTTCTGAGCCTCCTCCCCAGTATCAACCATAAAGGTTGGACTCCAATACTCCCATTCACCATCCCCCGTCTGCATATCAACCCACAGCATCCCCTCCGCCACCAGATCATCAATCACGGTTCGACACCGCGCCCGATCCCATGCCAGATTCTCATGCAACATACTCACCGTCACATACCCAAGCGCCTGCGCTGCCTCCACCGCCAACGCCTGATCATTGCTCAACTCCCGCGGCACACTCCGTATATACTCCTTATGACCCACCCGCACGATACCATAACTCCCACCCAAGGGATTCAAAGTCTCAACCGCACGCCGGACATCATCATCGGAAATGCCACCGCTGCCGCTACTATTTCCACCCTCTACGCCCTCTGCTCCTCCCCGCGCAAGCAACCGTTCCCGCACCTCCCGCAGCCCAATCAACCCGCCGTTCTCGCCCCGCGTGGCACTACACATCTCCACGATACGCACCGCCAGCCCAAAGTAGAAATCGTGGACCGTCTTGCCTAGCAGCTGCGCCCAGATAGAGCCCCCTCCTCCTACACTGGTGCTGCCGCTGCCATCGCTGTTGCTGCTGCTACTGCTGGCTAGGGGATCGATACCGATGGCGGTGCACATGCGCGCAAACTGCGCTCGGAAGGCTGGATCGGAGCGAATGTCCTTGGCGTGTGTCTGGGCAAATTGTTGTAGTAGAGAGCGGAAGACGGCTAGTTGCGTCTCGAGGGCTTGCGCGTTGTTGGCTCGGAGGGAGGAGCCGTGGGAGGCGTAGTGAGCGGAGGTTAGGCGGGATCTGTCGAAGGCGCCGATGCCAACGCCTTTGTGGGACATGTTGGCATGGTGAGAGGGGTTGAAACTTAGGTTGACACGTTTTTTGATGTTCTCTTCTCTTTTTCTGGGTTTTCGAGAAGGGGGGCCTGAGTTGTGCAAATCTGGCGAGGTGGGCGGCGTGGCGTTGGGACGTTGCGGTCGTTGTCAAACACTGGGCCGCGGGGATGTACCGGACAGTAGTAACTTGTAAGAGGTACCTACCTCTCTGCTGGGCAAGTGAAAGGTACAGTAACACAATTCAACCCCAGCTGCTAGTCACTTCCACCCCCCCGGTGACAGAAGCGCCGCCGTTTGGTGTTATGTGTTGCATAGTACATAGTTACACAAATTTATTATGCCAACAGTGCCAAGTGAAGAAATCCTCTCCCTTCCTTGGACAACGCATGCTGAGACTTATTCAAGGCTGGCCGTCAGGGCTTGTCTAAACCAGCAGAGATGGACATTGGCAAATCCCGCCGGCACACCAGGAATAAAATTAAATCAGGAAAACACCAGACAATACGTCTTAATCCTATGTCTAGTATGTTCGCATTCGAACGGAGTCTGATCGTGAGTTTCGTTTGCGCCCAACTTCCCGTTGCTCTCATAGATTAGGCCTTCCCACCCACACATCCGCCCTGTGCACTCTAGTCTTGTCTGTTGTCGTCAGTCATAGGCTCGTAACCCAAAATAAAGTCAAGGAGTTTCCCTCATCCTATACAACGGTTTCCTTTTGCCCCTAACCTCATTTCGTGCCGCTACTGACCCCAGCACCTCACCACACGGGCCCTTTCGCCAATAGTTGCACGTTTGAAACAATCAACTCGATTTATTGCGTCTGGCACTGCGCCTGGCCATCGTCCGCTTCTTCGTCCTCCCATTCGTTAGACCGGGGGTCATTGGAGTTTTCACCCATCTAAGACCAGTGTTCGTCAGTTTCAGCATCCGGAAGTTTGAGGCTATTGGAAAGAAAGAAAGGGAATAGAAAGATGTCTCATCTGACATTGTACCTTTTCTATATCAGCGTCATCTTCATAGTCAACCTCATCGACTTCCTCAGCTTCGATAGGTGCTGGTGGAGGCGGCAGAATCTGTTGCAATGTGGCATAGGACGCCTCGTCATTTAACCAGTCGTCCTCGGGAAACTTGACCGAGACAAGAAGGTAGAGATCCCCTCGGGCGTCCCCTCTCTTCATGGGCATACCCTCTCCACTGACTTTGATGCAGTCACCAGGTTGCAGGATTTTGCCGCGTGCTCGCTTGATATGAATTCCTCGTCCGTCAAGATGCTTTACAACCACGCGGGAAAAGCCAGTCAAGGCTTCGGCCAGCGTTATTGTCAGGTCTGCCGACAGGTCGCTACCTAACCGTGAGAAGGTTTCGTGCTGCTCCTCGACCAGTGTAAAGACAATGTCGCCAGGTATTTGATCAGGGTACTGATCAGCTTCTCCTTCGAGCACGATCCGCTCCCCCTGCACTGATCCTCGAGGAATGTACAATTCCAACGCCTTCTTCTCCTGCGTCGTTCTCTTGCCCTTGCATTTCTTGCAGCGATCTTTGTCCTTAAACACTTGCCCCGACCCTTGGCAGTGGTCGCACAGTACTGTTTCCCGTCTCATCATGCCAGGGCCAATCTGTCGGATAGCTTCGACTATGCCATTGCCCTTGCACCTTTCGCACGCGGCTGACTTGGCTTTTTCTTTGCCTCCGGAACCTTTGCACTGCCCACATAGAACCTGCTTGTTGGCGGCGAACTTGACTGTCTTGCCCTTGTATAGCTCTTCTAGAGTGACCTTGTATTCTTGTTCCTCGTCGGGACCCCGTTTCGGTCGTTTCGGCCCACCTGGACCGCTGGAACCGCCGGGACCGCCCATGTTGAAGCCAAACATTTGCGACAGGATGTCGTTCAGGTCGACTTCAGGGCCGCCAGGACCTCCGCCACGGGAGGGGTCAAATGCGGCCATGCCGTGGGTATCGTAAAGATGTCGCTTCTGCTCATCGCTCAGAATCTCGTACGCTTGGGTGATTTCCTTGAACTTGACTTCGGATTCTTGTCGCTGCTCCTCGGGGACCTTGTCGGGGTGGTATTTCAGAGCGGCCTAAAGGGACATCAAGGTCAACCCATATGGCGCCGGTTCATGGATCATTTTCCATCTCCAAGCGGCCTAATCTGTGAAACGTACCTTTCGATAAGCCTTCTTGATCTGCTCTTGCGATGCACCCTGGTCAATGGAGAGAAGACCTATTATAGCAGAATTGGTGAGCAAACAAAGCAACTTGTTTGACAAATGTATTGCTCTTTTTAACAGGAAAACTGCAGAATATAAGGCATACGCACCATAGAGGTCAACCTCCTCCTCGCCCATGGATCCAAACATTTTGCAGAACTCGTGGATTTGAAGCTGGAGAGAAAAGAATTCAGTAAGCAGCCCGACGGTGTGGAGTCGCGAGGACAACCAAAAATCTTTCGAGCGCGTCGGGCGCGGGGTGGTTGCGCTGTGAAGGGCGCTGTGAAGGGCGCTGTGAAGGGCGCTGTGAAGGGCGCTGCGAAGGGCGCTGCGAAGGGCGCTGTGCGGGGCTGCACCTACCTTACAAGTTACAGCGCTATGTACACACATGCAGACTACGCACCTGTAGCCTATCGATAAGAGATGATGGCTCCAGCGAAAGCAGTACATACCTACACATACACAGCACTGAGCAGCATCTTTTCTCAGCAACTCAACCGCCGCCGGCCAGCTCAGTCAGGTCGGTCAGCTATATAGCGGCTGATCGGACTCGACTTGGACTACTGCAGAGAACTGTTGTAATCATAGCTAATTATGCTTCTCTTTTCCAGGGCGACGTCGCGGCCGAGCACTAGGACGCTCTCGACATCGTCTTATACGCCCTCAACCTCATTACTGTGCCATCACCACACGGCCAGATGGAATCCAATCTGCTCAAGGTCACGGAGCTATCACAAAGTCCAGAGACTTACAGAAGCCGTAGCTGCCGCGTCTGGCCTCACAGAATTGACGCACAGGAACAAGGCCCTCGAGAAAAAGGGTGTGGGAAGATCTGGCAGAGCCGAGAGTGTGATTTTGGGCCAGGACCGGCGCCTTCCCATTCGAGCTCGATTCGCTCCGTCTCCGACTGGTTATCTCCATGTAGGCTCTCTGAGAACCGCGCTGTTCAGCTACTTGGCGGCGAAAGCATCCAAGGGCGGCGGCGCCTTTATCTTGCGCCTCGAAGACACTGACCAGGTGCGGCAGCGAGATACAAACCGAGCTTTGTTTGTTTCAAGCAGACAACGTTAACCAAACATGTATAGAAACGCTTGGTCCATGACTCAGAGGACAGACTGATACAGGACCTCAAATGGGCAGGGCTGCAATGGGACGAAGGACCTGATTGTGGCGGCCCATACGGCCCGTACAAACAAGTGCGCTTGCCTCAATGTTGCCCTGCGGACTTGTCGTGGATTTTATACAACTCGTACTGACTTCGCTACTAGTCATTAAGGCTTGATATCTACGAATCACACGTTCAGACACTGCTTGACCGCGGACACGCCTATCGTTGTTTCTGCACCTCGGAACAGCTGGAAACCCAAAAACGGGAGCTGCACGAGGCAGGCAAGTCCACCGCATATCCTGGGACATGCCGTTCTGTTGATACCGCCGAGGCAGACATGCGTGCCAGCAGAGGAGATTCCCATGTCGTGCGATTAAAAGGTGATACCTTTGGGAGGCCAAAGTTTTGCGATGCCGTCTATGGCGCCTTCCAGAAAGCCCACGCGGAAGAGGATTTTGTGCTCCTCAAGTCTGACGGCTTTCCCACTTATCACCTGGCCTGTGTGGTGGATGACCACCTGATGAAGATAACGCATGTTATTCGCGGTGAAGTGAGTTTGCCCCCAAAACAAAATACGAGACATATCACCAGGAACGACACCAGACCTCCGTTGCTACTTGATTTGATCGCTTTTTTTTTTTTGGTTCTGTTTGGCTAATAAATATGCAGGAGTGGCTGATTTCCACGCCTAAACATCTGGCTCTGTATCAAGCATTTGGCTGGGAGCCGCCCACATTTGCCCATGTAGGGCTGTTGTCCAATCCAGATGGAACCAAACTGAGCAAAAGAGACGATAGCGTCGATATTTCCACGTATCGAAACAAATGTTTCTTTCCCGTGGCCCTGTTGAACTGGGTTGGCAACCTGGGCTCGTCCTTCAAGTCCGTTTCTTATCCTCTTCTGAGAGTTTCAGATTTGGTCAATGCTGTATGTCACGGACTTACCCGGCAACATTCCCTTTTTCAAACAAGCGTGACAAAGAAAATCAAGGTTTGCTGATGGCCTCTTCCAAATCAAAGTTCACGTTCCACTTCACCCGCGGTGCCATCAAGCTGAATGCCAAGAAGCTCGACCACATTCAAGACCAGTATCGAAACGCGTTGCTCAAGACAACCGATCCGCAAATCTATGAATTGAAAGAGTGCATGATTCGCGAGTACATCACTAAACCCGTGCTTCAAGAGTTGCGCTTAGTGACAAATGGACAGAGCGAGAAGATGCAACTACTACCAGAGTCGTGGCGCGATGAGCTCATCCTCGTTCCCGCCTTATCCGACCTCGAAAGCAGTAGCGCTCAAGAATACATTTTCGGCATTGCCGGAACTGCACGCGGGGGCTATATGACCGTGGATTCGCTCCTACAGCGCCATCCCTACCTCGCCTGGCAAGTGCCTGAGGATATGTACACTCAGTCCCTCGCCTCATATTCGCCTGATCAACGTGTCATTCAAGCGCTAGAGAGGGTCCTTGAGAAGCGTGAACTGTGGGAGTACGATGACCAAGGCAAATTACACATTACGGACGCAATCCGGACCACCCTCAAGAACGAGAGCATTGACAAGCTACAAGTGTACAACACGCTGCGTCTGATCGGGACAGGTAGACACGACGTAGCTTCGCAAGGCAGTGAAAATATGTTTATGAGTCTGGGGCGTGATGAGTGGCAGCGCCGCACGGATACCGTCAAGAAATTACTTCGTCGTGGCAATGACGCTTGAGGTTGACGAGACACCCATGACTCTGCGGCTCTGAATCTGACAACAGGGAAATCCGATTGTTTTGATGTGATGCATCATGCGATCACGGTGCAAGGGTCTTGGCTATTTATTACCTACGACTCTCAGTACAGAGGTCGATGAAGCGGAAGACGAGTCACAATGGCTGAAACTTTGTAGAGTGTACAATGCACGGGAATTTTAGATGATTGTACATATGATGCTACTTGTGTAACATGATATAACATTCAATAAGTGCAGATGACAAAATTGTCATGTCGTTCCTCAGTGTGAAGGTCGCCAGGAACCCAAAGCATATTCGACCCGACATTGAACAGAAAGACGCGTAGATGCCAATCCCACAACTCCCCTCCCAAGCGTGAAATTGCCAGAATGTACAATCATGTGGTAGTACGACTAGAGAAGCAAGTTCTTGAAAGTCTCGAATCTGAACATGTATTTGGGCTTAACGCACCGTAGACTCAACATCTGGCGCCTTATATCGTGCGACGAGTAAGCTGTAACACAAGAATGCACAAATATAGATCCTATGAGAGCTGCAGCTATTTGCCATGTCGCGGATTCTTCTAAAACAATGCTGCGGTGATACATACACCCACGCTCAGTGTTGTGGTACGTGCAGCACGAGGTGGCTGCTTACCACGTGGTGCCATGCTTTGCTTACCTACTTTAAAGCCAAAACAAGTAATCCATGACTACTTGTGAGCCCCGAAACAGTCAGGGAAGAAGAAGAAAGAGCATATGGACGGTGAAAAAGGTGGATTCAGTGATGCTGGCAATCAAAGGATGAGCACATTACCGTAGAGGATAGAGGATAAAGGTCATAAAAAGGCACATCTAATTGACGATAGATACATGATGGCAAATAACAACAGTTACACAAAATACGACTTAACATGGATATCGAGGTCATATTCCTATCAAGATATCTTCTTATGTTGACTACCAAGGTCAAGGGCTTGGATAGATAAGACAGTAAAATCCCCCATCTTCCGACTACCTAGGTCAAAAATTCTTTCCTAGTGTAGGTTTCAGACTACCTACTCAATGCAAGTGGCACCTGCTAAGACATAGATATCCAGTCAAAAACGGAGAGAATTGGATCAGGCGCGCTCATATCAGTGACATGGTCTACTTTGATCTCCGACTGGCACAAACTTCGCCCTCTGTAACCTTCTTGCCTTAGCACACTGATCGCAGCGACGCTCGGTGTCTCTTCTTCCAGAATCCTTGCTGATCTGCGTTTGGACTTTGCAAAGATGCAAAGCTTCACCATATCATCTATCCAGACCCCTTGACCTCGCTAGTCAACAAAAGGAGGCATCGTGACAAGAAGCTAAGCTCGTTTGTCGTACTGGTACTGTTGTGTTGCTGAACACTGCCTTCTATTCGTTACATCTAATGTAACCAAGAGCACGAAAACAAAGAAATGCATAGGCTGTAGGGCCGGGCTGAGCGCATATACTGATCGTTGACCCACCAGGGGATCAAGAAGACCCAGTAAACGACAACGCTCATCGCTGATGTTTTTTGATCCATCAGGATCAATCCGGATCATGGACGATTCCTTCTCGATCTTTAAAAATTATTCGATTAGACGTTAAGAGGTTCGAGGGGTAAAAAAGAGTTCGATGTAATGCAGAGTGTGGCTGCTGAAAATATTGCGATCACGACGCAGGGTATATGTATATGTAAATCTATGATTCAAAAAGCCAAATCTGCAATTTTCAGTTAGTGCGTCAAGTTTCAACGGAACCCGGCAAGTAATCTTGAGAAATTGCGACAATTGTAGTACTAGCACGAGAAGTCATTGTACTGTTCAAATTCAAGGAGATTTTGCCACAAACCTCCATTTTGGCAACACTGGCCCCTTGTCTCTGCGCCAAACTTGCTGAACTTTGTACGACCATGTCTAGGTCGTCTTGATCGCCGACAGTAATCATGTCTCCTTCAGGCATGTCCTCGTCTTCAATCTTCATTTTGAAGCGCCGCTTCAGTCCGAACTTGTCTGTTATCTTAGCGACAAAGTCGGAATATTCTATCGCAATATCTACCATGATGTAACGAATATCGGCAGCATGGACTTTAACGCGCACGTGACGTACTTCCGAAGCACCATTTTGTTGGTGATATTGAGGTGATGGCACGGAATGTATCGAGGGACGGCGATCGTCCCTCGATATGCGTCGATTGCTAACACCACTCCCTGGATATATGTTATAAAGCACGGCTCCATCGGCCTCACCCACTTCCTCGATCGGTCTGCTGGGACGTCGGTGCCCGTATGAGAAATCTCTTCTGTGAAACCCCTGTGACGATACAGAAGACGTGGCTGATATCCCTGCGCGGATGTCTTGCGGTGATGGCGACTTTTCATACTGGCGATTCGAGCCCTGTGTTTGAATGCTAAGCGGTGCGGTCATTGCCCTTGAGCCATTGCGAAGAGAGCTTCCCCGGCTGTGTCGGACTGTTTCCGGAGGTGGTGTAGGCGGGGGTATGTTGCAATTGACAGGTGTCTCCAGCAAATCTCGTTTGACGAGATTCGATGCGGCGAAAGAAGTACTGCTTACTGGTCGGCTATCCTTGGCCTCGGATTTTCTAGCCTGAGGTTGACAGTCAGTCGACTATCAAAAAAAGACATCAACAGCAAGCAAGACAGCGTAATGTGACGCACATTCATGATCTCAAAGCCTGCGAATCCCGTGAAGGCATTGGACCCATCTGAAGCAGCGATAAGCTTAGCCTTGCCCAAGTAGTCCTTAGTCTTCAAATTTCGAACCTTGGCTTCATTGGGACGGTATATTACGCCAACGGGAATCGAGAAAACCGTGTATCCCTATATCTCAAAGAGTCAGCTGAGATCAGAGTTGTACCAACAGCGAAGAGCGGAGAATAAGCTTCTTCTTCTTTTCTCTATTTCTCTTCCCTACCTTAGCCTCCTCACATATCGCCTCGTCAATAACATCATGCTCTTGTACAATCTTTTCTTTCGCAGCATAAAATAAATCATTCATACCGATGTCTCGTTGTTGTAGATTGATGTAACATAAGCCGCGGTTGTAAAGTACCTCACAGGAATACAGTTTGAATAATAGACCCAATTGTGCGTAGTCGATGACGGTATTGCCCCTCAAATGTTCGAGTGCGGCGTTGAAATTAATGAGCGCTTCGTTATAATTGCCCAAGATGAAATTAGATACGCCTCGCTGGAAATGAGCAATGGCTAGATATCGGTCGAGAGAGATAGCTCGTTCATAGCACTCGACCTGTGATTATGTGAAGGTAATTTAGTTCATGTCCCGCGAGGTCAGAAGCCTTTTTTTGGTTTGCTTTTGGTCCCGTAGCCGCAGACTTGCTAAGTCATGGCTGCGCAGGGGACTGATGCTGTAGTTCCGACTTACAGCTTGCTCGTGTTCTCCCAATGTAGCGTGTATGACGCCCATATTGAAGAGAATCTTGCTTGTATCACAGATTTTCTCAAATTCTATCAACGCTTCACGGAAATCATTGTTATTATATCGATCCAGGGCCGCGACCCATGTCTCAATTTCCTAGGGAGAAATCAAATATTAGGAAACTAAGCCAGAATGCACTCTTCATGTCATGGCATGGATCACCCACCAGCTTCAATGACATGTTAGTCAACGTCTCCGAACTACGCCCGTGGCCGATGAGAGCTCTGAAAAGAAACAACACCGAATGCACAGCTCCCTCAGACGGGCAACGTCGGCGGCGGTTACTCTCGCCTCGTCTGTCAAGTATGATTTTTCTTTAATGAATGGCTGGACAGTGTGAGAGACGAGCGTGTAGACGCAATTGCTGCAGTCCCAGCACGCAGCGCCCAAAGATGAGTTACCTCCACGGAAAATGAGCTGAAGCAGCGGACGAATGGAGCCAGTCTTGGCAAAACGAAACGGCCTAGGTAATATACGTGATATTGGTCCCTGCTCGAATCTGGGCTGGCCCACCCGTGAATAGCACGAGAAACGGCAGCGAGATGCGAGAGGATGAGAAAAGCGAAAGTGGCGGCTGAAGGTGAAGATGCTTCTCGACTTGTTGCTCTCTATTGCCGTAGCAGCCTCCGGGATATATCGCAGACATGAGACCGCAGCTTCAGAGACTGTTCAGACCTGCAGAAATTTGCAAAGCGTTGTTGCAACCACACCGCGAATCGTGATGTTCGATTCAATGTTGGACCGGGACACAGAATGGCTACCAACCAGCGCTATCGGTGCTCTGTTAGGAACTAGCTTCCTTCGGCGTTGTTTTGAGAGGCTGAAGAACAAGCCTCAATGGCTAAAACACCGACGGATGACGCGAAAAGACAAGAACACAGCCAACTTTTGGAAGAGAAGAGAAGGGATGGGCGGATAACTGCTGCAGGCTGGGTGTGAGTGGATGCCGACGTGAATGAGCGCTCGGGACTGGTCGGCCGAAGGGGTGCGGGCTCAGCGTCAAACCCAAAATGTCCAACCCAAAAACCCAATCCCGATCCCAAGATGATTCAAATGCCTCCCCTCCAAGCCGAGATGGCGCCGCCGGAAATGGGGATGACGGGATAAAGCATCGAACAAGGGCTAGTTCACGGTCTACCTCTTCCATCCTCTCCGCCTCTGTTCCCTGGGCGTTAGCAGCCAGTAGCAACTCTGGAGCCAACGTACGAACAAGTCTGACGCCGTGGCCCCTTGAATCTTGATCGATGCTTCGTTAGGACAGAAGGGTCCATTCGTGTGCGACTGAGACGACGCGTCACGCAGCATGATCGAACATGGAACCGCGCGTGCTGAATTTTGATGGGTGTGTTGGATGACGTTTGGAAGGCGGGGATGGGGAGGCGAAGCTCAGCGAAGGCCGGGACAGCAACGTAAAGCAGGGGTCAGGGACTTTGGTGGGGCGGTGCAAGCTCACGGGCCCTGTGAATCGTGATGCTATCGCGATGGTGAGAGCATTCGTAACCAATGACCATGAAGTAGGTGGAGCTACCATGTCGACTGCATCAATCGCATGGCTCGAGCCTTTCGCCAACGACTCATCAAAGCATGCATAATACCTAGGTATATACATACTAGGGGGTTGACTAAACTAAGCCCCCCTAGTAACGATAGAACTCTGGATCTTGCCGACCGTGTGCCCCGGGGCCCCTTCGAGATTCCGGTCATTATGTACTCCGTACATACGGAATGGGCCAGGTGACGCCATTGTGGGACGATTCCCGAAATTCCGATCTCCGATTTCGCGTTGGGCGTTTGACGTAGATTTTGGATATGTACGCATGCACTTCGATTTTCATTTTCATTTTCAACTTCAGTACTCCGTACTCCGTGTATCAGCCACTTTCTTGAACTTCCACCCTGTCGACCGAGCCAGGAACGGGAGGTGCAGTGTCACGCAGTAGAGAGACAACACGCCTTGGAATGAGTGGAGAAGTCGCCGCATATGCCATACTTCTCCGTATGTACCTACTCTGTAAATATGTACATATAATATATTACGTGGAAGGGAGTAATTATGAAAAAGGCGAGCTTGCTGTGTAACTAATATTTTGAACGGCCACGGAAAAAGCGAGCAGCTTACCTATAAATCTCGAATCTCGAATTCCCATCTTCAAAATCAGGAGTTTCCGGCGACCTGCAGGCCGCAGAC
Source organism: Claviceps cyperi (assembly GCA_018360075.1). Lineage (NCBI taxonomy): Eukaryota > Fungi > Ascomycota > Sordariomycetes > Hypocreales > Clavicipitaceae > Claviceps > Claviceps cyperi. Next base: position 26,454 of record SRPQ01000061.1, read on the forward strand.
TCCAGAGACACACACCACCAATCACTACGGATTATGATTGGCCGAGACCCTGTGCTTTGCCGAAACACCCTGCAGACAGCAGCAGCACAAGCCGCGGCGATGCATCCGCTTCCGCCATTTCGCATCCCTCCATCGACCCCGTGTTGGCAACGACATGCCAAGCCAAGGTCCCATCAATTGGCAGCTAACACTTCAATTGAGAGCAATGCATACGGATTAATATAGCAATCTGCATTGATAACTATGTTACGTCTATGTATGTAGTTTCTGTCTGCCAATACACCATCAGCTCATTCGTTTACAGAAGTGCGTTTTTATCCTCCCACGGGGGGCCGGCTAGCTAAGGTGCGGAGCAACAAGACAGGATCAAACTCGCGAACGAGGCAAAAGAAGACCTTTGCGGACTGCCATTCCAATGATTGTAGAAGCTAGACAGAGCCGTTCTGATTCATGTGGTGTCGGGAGGCAGCCTCTCGCCATACCTGTTTCATTGATGGCTGATGAGTCGATATCTTTGGCAGTGCTTAATTTGTTCTTCCTTAACATAGTACTTGGTACATCTAGTATTGTCCTTCTTCTCCATGAAATACCAATCAAACCACGATTCTTTCCAACCTCGCGAGATTATTCATTTCCATCTGGCGGCGCAATGGGGCTTAAATCTTACTCTCATAGATCATAAGCTGACTGACTTCTCTCCTTCTCTTCCTTCTCATTTTTTCTGGTAGCTCATGTAGCTTCACAAACCGATGGCTTTACAAAATGAAGGCAGGCACTACGTATAGTCCATTCACAGCATGCCTTTGCGGACTTCATCCTTGCGCTCCTCCCACAATGTCTTGCCTGTGCAGGAGCACACCGTCTTGTCATTATCCCAAGCGCCAGCGCTCCGGGCAACAACTCCAGCTATGGTGTTGGCATCGTTGACCAGGGGACCTGTTGTCTCGTCTTGCCGTGCTAGGACCATAGCGTGCCCGATAATCTCCCAAATTTGGAAAGGGCTGTCGACAAAGATACTCCCTCGTCCGTCTTCGCCAACATCTACCGTGCCTAGAATGCCCTTGGCGTCTATCTCCCCTCCAGACCATACAGCTCCCGTTGACTCAGCGCCGTTCTTGAGATCCCCATATTCGCGAATGGTGGCGTAATATCTTCCGGGAACAAGTCCACGAACGGTCAAGTCCACAAGACACCTCCCCGAGTTCACCTGCACAATTCGTGCTAGACCTCGAACATTTCGGTCTTCGTGACCATCAGGCGTTTCAACTCTGTCCGCGAATGACTCAAGAATACTCACTGCAGCACCTTGTTTTCGATCACGAGTCAGTGAACATCTCACTCCTAGAACTATGCCAAGGTTTCGCCGCAAATTTGCACGTTCGTGGACTTATACGTACTGTCAGATGCGCCGCTTCCTCGCAAGATTGCATCCCTGCCTGTCGATTGAATAGCCTCAACGATGGCTGATGGTGCAGCTACATGATAGCACGATTTCTTAGTCAAGAAGCACACGATGTGGTTTGGACAAATGGTCCCTCCGTTGGCTCAATACTTACCGGACCCTTCGACCGAAATTAACTGATCAGTCAGGTTTCCTTGGACTTTCGTGATACCGCCGAGCGTATAGAGAGAATCCGAGACAGCCTTGATGCATCCGTCACAAGACAATGGGACGGCAAACACGCACTATGGTGACACATGTTTCATCAGACTTGGGTGTCAAGTGCGCGTATGAGCCGGGGGCCAATGTTCAACAAAATATACAGCTTTAATGAGAAAAAAGCAAGTGACAGTGGAGGGTGAGGCAAAGCCCACCCCATCTACAGTATAGCGTTCATCCCGTGTATGTTCTTGTCTGCAAAGCGGGAAAGGGGATTTTCTCTCACCTGAAAGGAACCATCAGCAGTCATTATTTTATCCTTCACAGAGGCATGCGAGCCGAAAGAACGTCTGTTTAATTGGCACAGAAAGCTGCGCCGGTAAATCGGGGATGCTGATGTATTCTTGCTACCAGAGACATTTTTATGTCAATCGCCTGAAACGATTGCCTTGACCTGTTGTTGAAATTCACCCAACCGGCCGAGCGGGGCTGGGCGCCAACGTGTAAAAGTCCGAGGCAACGGCAACATCAGGTGACGCGCAATTGAAGATGATTTTCTGCTGAGTCAGCCAGTACACTTGCGTGAATCTTTCGCTCATGAAAGGACGAACCACATCTGAGGAACGGCGAAATCATATCGCATGATCGCTGAAGGCCCGGGACAGATTTTGCGCCACCCAATTGCTTGCAGTGATTCAATCGAATAGGGAGGGGAGATCCATTCATCTTTTTAGGTCGTCCAGCATGTCTCAGACTGTCGGACTGGTACGTTGAAACTATTCCGCGAGAGCTTCTGGCATTAAACAGCCGCCGACTTTTGAAAAAGCCCGTCTCCTGACCCAGTCTCCTTCAGACTCGCCTCGCATACTCGCGCGTATGGCACCACGTCTCAGCATCAGCCCTTCACCCGACACTCGCCACCAAACCCAATGCCACTCCGCCCTCTCTCGGTCGGCTGGCCTCGCGAATCGCTGTCATCCTGATGGGCAAGAACAAGCCCATCTTCGATCCTTCCACCGACTGCGGAGACTACGTCGTCGTGACCAACTGCGCCGCTCTGTACACGACGGGGAAAAAACTATGGCGTAAGAAATACTACCGACACAACACGCGGCCAGGAAGTCTGAAGACGGTGACGATGGATGTACTCATGGAGAAGCATGGTGGTAGCGAGGTCCTGCGCAAGGCCGTGAGCGGCATGCTGCCTAAGAATAGACTGCGTGACAAGAGACTTGCGCGGTTGAAAGCATTTGAAGGTGACGCTCATCCGTACAAGCAGAATCTGGTGCGGTTCGGCGGCGTGGTCGTGGGTAGTGAAGGATGGGAGAAGGCTGCGGAAAACATTCGAGAGACTAATAAGCAGCGGTTATGAGGTGCTGAAAACGAAAATAGACTACCATGAGCTAGGAACTACTTGTACTTTTTAGGGGGCTTTCTTTTTTCTCTTCTTGGCGCATCAAGGCCAGCCTACGACGGGCAGCACGTTGCCTGTTACACTGGGCAATTCAATTTTACAATGCTCAAAGCATCCTTATCTTTGACTTGAATGACTACACCACAGTGATGGCCTAGCCATGTTTTCATCACAAAAATTCGCTCGGAGAGAGCACACAAGTAGACGTCACATTTCCGTTCTATCTACGGAGTATCAGCCCCCCTCGGACGTGTGAGTTGAGCTTATGTCCATATACATGACGCACGATGAGCTATATCGCCTCTTCGTCCCTCCTCATCGCACATATGTACAGTCGTACATAAGTGCAGCGGGATGCTGCGTATACGTCTGTCTGCACACCTTTAGGCCATGACAGGAACCACAAGCACTGTGTGGCAGCACGAAGCCTTGGCAGTTTTTCCCCGAAAAACTTTACCTGGATCACGACTCAACCTTGTGGCGAGAAACCTCGCATTTGATGAGGCCATTCGGGGAAGTTTGAGGGACGTACACCTCGGCATCAGGTCCAAGGTTCTTGAGGCCCTGGTGCCAGCTCAAATCTACGTCGTGGTTTGCAAATCAAGGATTGTCAATACGAGAGATAGGGATTGCAATCAAATCTCTAGGGAGAAGATGGACAAGCAAGAAGTAGAAGAAGAGAAAGGGCGTACCAAGTTCGAAGTTGTGCTTATTTGGTAGTGAATAGGCAACACTCTCTGTGTCAGGAACAGCTTCGAGAATCTGCTCGCTCATCTTGTACATCGTGTTTTGAACACTAGCACTTTCGTCTTGGGCAAAGAGCTTGAGCGTGATTTCTCGAGCGGCTTCCCAGGCCTTGTCGAATTTGGGCGCGTCGTGCTCGACAGCCTCGAGGTCGGCCAAGGTGCTCCACTTCCAGCTTGCGTCTACGTCGGTGGCCAAGATACGATCCCAGGTCTCGGGCAGGGTGGTGTACTCGTCGCGAACGAAGCCGTGGAAGGCGGAGCCGGTTGTCTTGAGCACGGAGAGTCCCGCAATGGTGCTGGTGATGTCAATGCCGTGCTGGCGGCTGACACGGACCTGGACATTGCGCGTCTCGCCGGCATCCTTGATGAAGCTGTGGGGATGGGGCTTCCCGTCGACATCCATCCGATTCCATTTGTGGGTGACGATGTTGACGTTGACCACATGTATGTGGCTGTACTGTTGGATAAAGTGGTTGCCCAGGACAGAGGCAAACCGCTCTGGTGGATTGACGGGATGCTGCTTGGCGGTGATGAAGATGGTGTTCTTGATGGAGTCGGTGGCCACCACGACACTGTTGTCGGCGTGGGTGTAGGAAGTCTCAATGTCACCTTCGAGGAGACAGCAGACGGTCATCTCGGTGACATTCTGAAGGCTGGTTGCCTCGTCACGGTCGACTTTGAGAAGCCGGACATTGTCCTTTCCATAGCGGGCGGCGGACACATACGGCATGATTGGGCTTCGTCTCTAGGCTGTGTGTGTTCAAGAAAGGGAAGATGAACCAAACTTGGGATCTGCGCATGCATCGCAGCGCGGGGCTACATGAGTCTTATGTACCGACGGGGTGCCTGTGAGGAATGATGCTGCCGGCCGGCTCGCGCTCCCAGGAACGGCGTTCTTCCCCAATGAGGCGGCCCAGGTACCGCGTGGCTTGCACATGATCGCATAGCGCCGAATTCCCAGCTGCATTATCGGATGCTTTTGCCATAGTCTGCGGCGGATGCGATAAGCACCGTCAGCCTTCAGGCCAGTAATGGGATCCAAGTCTCCATCAATGAAATGCATTTCACAGGCTCACTGTTGCTTCCTAGGTGCCAATAGCCTACGCCCGGGATACCTAAAGCCATCATCATCCGGAGAAGACCCCGTCCTGCGGCTTTTTTTGTGTGGGCTGGCTGTATGTATGTACTCCGTATTCGTATGAGGAGGTATGTACGGTCCAGGCAGTGGGTAGGCAGCTGGCAACCCGCACAACTCAAATTGGGCTTTAGCGTCCGCATCGCCAGCCGTCGCTGGCAGTCGTCATTTCCGTGGACCTTGTCCGCGTATCGTAGGCCTCCTTTCTTCGGCACCTTCAACTACGCCCAGCCACTCAGCTACAGCAGCTTTCGTTCGTGGCACGGAAACTTCGTTTTCTGGCCTCGACGATCCAACGCTGCGTGTTGCTGTTATCGACAAGCGCCGGCAGGTCTGCGGCCGTATGACGGTTGACCGGTCCTACGTACCAACGTCAAGACGCAACTTCTGGCCAAATCTTGCTGCATTCTGCGCCCACCCCTCTGCGACTCGTCTTACAATCATTCTGCCCGCATTCGTGAATGAACGACTCCTCAGAATCAAAGCTTTCTAACCGCGTTCGACTGCCGAGGCGCAGGCTCAAGTCCGTTTCCCGAGCATTCGAGACACCCGATCGGCTTGCTTGCTCCAATGCGCCAGAGTCAATCGGCGAGCAAAGGCCAGACACAACTACAACTCCAGCATTGCCTGCGACCCTGCTACTCGAATACTCTGACCCAATCGCAGAACTCGAATGCAAAATTATAATATTAGGGCGCGGCCCAAGTTGGCAGGAAGGTCACTCGTCCTCACCTAAGTGCTGTCTCGACGTCCTCGTCGGGCCGCTCAATGATGCCTAGCCAACCACCGTCCCAACACAATGCACAGTATTCATATCACCAGAATGCCTCTCAAGGTGGTCGGACCAGCTTGGATCGCGATGGAGGCGGACTTCAGCCTTCAAATCTCACTTCGAATCGACTTGCCGCGGCGGCTTCGGTGGTTTCCTTTGCCCCCCGGGGCAGCAGTCTGAATCCCACGATTGGCCCTGGAAGCTTCAGCTCTGAGCTCCGCAGTCAAATGCTGTCAAGCCGCGCAGGAAGCAAGATAGACGTAGGATCAACGTACACGGGGGGCATCACGGATAAAGTGGACCAAGGCGGTGCGGCCCCAGCAACGCAACAGACCTTGTATGGTCTGAGGGAAAGGCTGAACCGAGAAATGAAAATCAAGGAAGGAAGTGAGAATATGCTCGAAGCGTTGAATATAAAAAAGGCGAAGCAGACCAAGGAACAACGCCAGAGAGTCGAGGCCGAACTGAGTGCCAGTAACACCAGGATAAAAGAGTTGCGGCAGAAGATATCAGATACGCAACGAACGAAAGCAGCCCCCCCAACCACGCCCACCAGAATCCGGACGCAGGACACAGTGCCGCATGCGACTATAAATGGCCTACGCTCTCCTCCGAGCATAACAAGGTCTATTACTGGGTCAGAGGATGCCGACGAGAATGCTGAAAGCCCAACATTTGCACTCGCAGAATTGCTTCAGGCGCTTGAAGTGGAGGGCATGATCCCTGAGTACTATGTTAGCAGAGCAAATCAGCTCGTTGAGCTTTTCAAACGCCATCCTGCGCTCAAGTATGATTTGGTGTGGGCCATTTTTGGACTTCGAATGCAGATGATGTTGCTCAGCGAGAGCCGAGAAGTTGTGGCAGCCGGCTATCGCGTGGCTCGCTATGCCATTTCAGACGCCCCATCCATCAAGAGAATTCGAAGTTTCAATACCGATTTCTTGGTCATTCGATCTCTGAACAATTATCGCAAGGCTGATGTCGAGAGGGAACAAGCCCTCAAGTTTGTACGCGCATTTCTCGATGTGAAAGACGGTATCAAGGAAGTGTCTCGGGCTGTCGTGCGAACCATCGTGGCAGTGGCAGAGCAGGGAGAAGACAGGAGGCCAGGTATACAACCGGCCGATCAAAGTCTCGATCGACTCCGTCCCATTTGTGTGGAAACACTCGCCGAGATACTCGTTCGGGACCCGCCACTGTTGATAGCATCGGGAGGCCTCGGTACGCTTTCCGAGGCGCTAGCGGAAGGAACCTACAAGTCTCCAGAGAGTTTGACCTCGGCATTTTTATACCTTCTGGATGCGCCACAAAGGCGCAAATACATGCTCCCAGGCTACGGATTGGACGGTGTCTTCACGGCATTTACAGACCAGTTAGCTGATGCGGCAGAAGGCATGCTGAAACAAAATTCACGCGCTATTTCAGTGGCTATGAGATCTTGGTCCGGATTGATGACTTTAAGCATGTATAATTTTCGGCCGATTCGCTCTCTCATTGCAAGTATACTCTTCCCTAACCCTTCGATCCGAGAGACGGTCCTCGATTTGCTCTTTTCGTTGCTTCGCATCAAACCCCCGGCATGGGCGACATCCTTCTTAGCTGGACGACGTCTGACCACCTATGGCCGCGTGGCGAATATGAAGTCCGCTGCAACGCGAGATCGAAGTGCAGCTTTTGACATGGAGGAAGACTCTGGTGAACAAAGCTTCCTCGATCACTACACTGCTCTGCTTCTCGCCGTCTTGATCAAGGCCGAGCTTCTGGCGAGTTTGCTGCAAATAGCGCAAAGTGAAGAAGATGCCATGCTGAAACGCAAATCCACCCTACTAATAGGTGAAGTTCTGAAGCTGGCAAGCCGGCTGTTGCCGCCTTCTTGGAGTGCTGAGTTGCAGCTACTACCCGAGCTCTTCTCTGCGGCTGCCGAAGTCAGTAATGCAGACCACTTTAATGCCTCTAGCATCGTCTATCAAATCAGCAGCGTCAGCCGCACTCTTTATCGGAGTGCGCCATCAGAGTCCTTGGCTGGGGTCCTACCCTCCAGCGACAGCATGCGGAACTCAGGACGACTCGACGATCAACCAAGGCTGAGCAACGCCGGGGTCTCTTTCGACGACGCCACCTTCAGACAGCTGCTCATCGATTCCGGTGTGCTCAATAGCTCCAATTTTGCCAAGTGGAATTGGGAAATCATTATCAAAGTTATTGACGGACCTTTACAAACCGGCAAACGCTTGGATGAGGCGATCAAAGCATCGAAATTCATGAAACGTCTGATGAGCTTCTACCGGCCCTTCAAATACAAGTTTGCCGAGGTGAAAAACACGAAGAATACACAGAAGTATGTCAAAGCCGGGTGTGCTTTGATGCATTCATTGCTGCAATCCCCCGAAGGCATCAAATTCTTGGCGGATAGCAAGTTGCTCAGGCAAATTGCCGAGTGTCTTGCTCAGTGCGATCCGGTAAGTGGCTTGGCAGCAAGATACTGATGACAAGAATGATTTCTGTAATGATCTCACTTATCCTCATCGGGGACTTCATCCGACAATCCGAGTAGCAGAACTGATACTGATTGATACATGCACATAACATAGACAAGTGGCCTCACTGCTCAATATCCCATGTTCTCCAATGATCGGCTGACGGACACGCTTTGCGGTGGGTACTTTCCGATGTTGGGCGTTCTAAGTAGCGAGCCGAAAGGGCTACTCTTGCTGGAACGATGGCGAATGTTCAACATGATGTACCACATAGCGGATTTCAAGCAGCGACCTGACCTCATCAAGCTTCTTCTCTCCAATTTTGACTACGGCCTGCATGGCCATCCTCGAGTCTTGCTCTCCAAATCGCTGACCGCAGGCGCCAAAGACATCCGGATTCATGCTACCAACGCGCTTCGAAAATGCACCATGGGTCCTGTGGCGACCATGGGTGGGGATGGCGAATTGAGCGACTCGAAGTGGGCCATTCGACTGTTGGTCACTCAACTGTATGACCCAGAGATTGAAGTTTGTTCGACGGCCATAAAAATCTTGGAAAGCGCCTGCAACAAGAAGGTGTATCTAGAGTACATTGTCGAGTGCCGCCCCGCCCTGGATCATCTGGGTGAAATTGGTGCTCCTCTCCTGCTGCGATTCTTGTCAACCTCTATCGGGTACCACTATCTAGACGGCTTGGATTACATCAGCAACGAGATGGATGACTGGTTCCTCGGTCGGAACGATTCTTATGTTGGCGTCATAGAGGCGAGTCTCGCACGAGCATTTCTCTCGGATCCAGATGACAGCAGCCATCGCATAAGCTTGTTTGACGGTACGGATACGGAGGCCGATTTCCAAGATAGTCACGTTCCGCCGCATTTCTATCGAGAACTGACCAGGACTCGGGAGGGATGCAAACTTTTGAGCGACAAGGGTCATTTTGAAGAGTTCGCTGCCACGATTCGCGAGCACGGCATGCAAAGCGAGGATCCAGAGCTCATCACCAAAGTCAAAGCATGTTTATGGGCTGTTGGAAATGTGGGATCGATGGAGCTTGGCGCTCCATTCCTGGAAGCTACCGATATCGTCGGCAACATTGTCCACATTGCCGAGACGCATGAAGTCATGAGTCTTCGTGGTACCGCCTTTTTCGTTTTGGGCCTGATATCTCGCTCCACGCATGGTTTAGAGATGCTCTCAGAGCATGGCTGGGATGCCAACACGACGCCAATGGGCACCTCTCTGGGATTGTGCATACCAAACGATCTCGGTAAGTTGTTTTCGCTCACCCCTTGGAAGCACGTCAATGCTTCTTCGATTACGGTTCCAGAAACACAACGCACCATACAAGAGCAGCCAGCGGTCCAAAGAGCCAGGCCTCCTCTGGAATCATCCGAGGTGCCTCACACGCTGAACAATGAAGATGAACTCAACGAACACACAATGCAGCTCATCGTCGATCTCGGCAATGTGGTACTATATAAGAAGACGTTGACCGAACTGCAACAGATCAAGCAACGGAAGCCAGGTGCCTTTAGAAGCACAGATTTTTTCAAAAAGGTCATGGGCTTGATGGAATGGAACCACTACAGACTCGGCATTCGCCGGCTCGTGATTGACTTGTTCGAGAAGAACGTGATGCGGCAGATCGTGTTTGGAGATGACGATGACAGCGAGAGCAGTGAGAGTGGTAGGAGTCGCGCAAGCAGCGAGGTGCATGGTCTCATGGCAGCCGAAGATGGTGTAAAGGATAGTTCTGGGGATGAAAGAACAGAAAGACAGAGGAGTGTCAGCGAGCCGGTCGAGATGCGGTCTGATCTGATACCGCCGCCATTGCAAGTGCAAAGATAACTTGAGGGGGCATTTTAGACCTGATGATGCCTTCGTGTCTTGAGAGAGCGGTTCTCTAGCGATGGCCTATTCTTGTCACGAGCCATGTGCTTTTACCTATTTTCAGTTCATTTCATGTACTTTCCTTACTTTTCACAGGCAATACAGCCACGGCTTCTTGCGACCTGGGCCTAGGAGTTTCCATTGTTTAGGTATTCTCTTCATCTGGTGTCCAAGGGTACGACTATCTCGTGAAGCAGATGATGGCGACATGATCATGGGCACATGGCGAGGGGATGTCGGGAACTTGGGATACATAGTTAGAAGCATGCAAGTAGCATCCAGACGAGTAGGAAGAGGGTTTTGAAGAAGTCAACCCGCTCAATGCATGCTATAGACCAGCTAGGTGGGGGCTTAGTTACTGGTCATTGGGTAGCCTCGTAGGACGATTTGCAGATTTGGATGCGATGTCTCATTCGAGTTGTGTTCGAAAGATTGAAAGGAGTGAAGTCACCCGGCCCCACCCAATTTTGTGTTCCCCGGGAATTTCCCGCCACCCGTCTCAGCGCGGGAGACTTGCTCATGAATCATGATGCCTGCCTGCACTTTGTATCGTACCTACCTCGATGGATGCGACAACGGACAAGTTCTGGTCACTCACATCATCTTTTTTTACCATCCATCCAGCATTTCCGGACGATACAGTTCACCGCAGTCATGGTTCGTGGCAGGGTGCTGGTTATTGCAGGGTCTGATAGCTCTGGCGGCGCGTAAGTTGGCTCTAAAGCATTGAGAGATTATACTACACCATATGACATGTGTGAGGCGTACATAGTGGAGATATGTAGTCAGGAAGGGCGTGTGATGATGTTGCTTGCTGGTCGGCGGTGGCGGGAGGACTCTGGTGACTCTCTGTCTTTATCAATTCTGTTTTGCCTCCTTTTTGCGCTCCTTTCCCGACTTTTGTCTTTTTTGTCCCTGTCTCTTATTATCAACTTTCCTTGTATCTTCTTGTCTTTTTCTTTCTTCTTCTTTTTTTTCCCCAGCAGCTTCGCTCTGATACATAGGCTGACATGCCCGCGGAACCTCTCGGATGCCTTGTCCAGAGGCTTGGAAGCTGATCAGAAAGTCCTCGCCGCACATGGGTGCTATGCCATGACAGCAACCACGGCCTTGACCGCACAGAACACAACAGGAGTCAGGGCCGTACATGTCGTTCCCTCCAGTTTCGTGGAGGAGCAGATCGAGGCCTGCTTCGAGGATGTGGGTGTCGATGTCGTTAAAACGGGTTCGTGAGGCTCCCCCTTTTCAGTCGTTGCAGGAGTCCGGGTTGATGAAGGTGCTAGATGCTTGCACTTGTGCCAGGCTGCCGGCGCTTCTGATTCGATATGTGTCTCTTTTGAATGTGTAGGACTTGCTGAGATTTTGCGTCGCGCCCCTTCGTAGGCATGCTCGCCGCTGCGTCCACCATCGAGATGGTCGCAAAACAAGTCGTCAAGCATTCCGTGTCCTCGCTCATCGTCGATCCTGTACGTTGTCTAGACTCACCCGATTGCTTGCGTTCTTGCTGCCACCCAAACTCTTCTATATCTTGTTTCTTGTTTTTCTACCAAAACTTCTTCGGCCGCCCTTCCTTCACTAATACAATCTCTGCTGGCTGAAGGTAATGGTTTCCACGTCGGGGGCTCAGCTGCTCCCTCACGAAGCCATACATGAGCTTTCATGCCATCTACTGCCCCTGACGATGGTACTAACCCCCAACATCCCCGAAGCCAAACTCATTCTCGCAGAAAACGGTGCTCCTCCCTCAGTATACGACAACCCACAAAGTGTGGCTGATGTGGAAAATATGGGCCGACAAATTCAGGCTCTGGGTCCGAAATGGGTACTTGTCAAAGGTGGTCATTTGCCATTCCGATCTGACATGACTGTCGCGCAAGTGGACGACGATAAGCACGTCGTGGTAGATGTACTGGTCGGACCAAATGGCCAAGTCCTGCGTGTCGAAAGCCCCTATCAGACAAGCAGCAGTACCCATGGCACGGGATGTTCGCTGGCTTGTAAGTCACCGACCTATGTGAACATAGCGTCCACGAGCTGAATTTGCTTGCATCGTAAGTTGTTTGGCTAGACGACTAACATCGGCGGTTCCCCCCCTGTTCCCCTGTTCTTAGCGGCCATATCTGCCGGCATAGCTCAAGGTGCCAATATCCCCAGCGCAGTCCGTTCTGCATGTCGATACATTGAAGCTGGTATTCAAACGGCACCAAGTCTCGGTCGTGGGAATGGGCCACTCAACCATTTCCACTCGATACAAACTCTTCCTTTCTCACCGTAAGCACATTGCCGGTAACCAACAAAGTGTTTACGTATTCGGACTCGCCGCCCTAACAATGCGAATCATCAGAGGCTACTTTATAGAATATCTTCTCTGCCGTCCCGACGTCGAGCACGTATGGAGGCAATACGTTCATCACCCCTTCGTCATGGCCCTTGGTGACGGAAGTCTGCCACTAGACTCTTTCAAGGGGTACATTATCCAAGATTACCTTTACTTGGTAAGTTTACACAAGTTCATCAGGGCGCTCCTCAAGAGTCCAAGGCGTGATCCCATACGGATGGCCCGCTGACTAGGCGGCTCGTTTTCTTTGCTGACAGGTACACTTTTCTCGCGCAAACGCTCTGGCGGCGTATAAAGCGAAGAATGTCGAAGAGATCACGAGGGTAAACATGATTCCGAAAGCATACTATGAGCGAGAAGCGTTAAGACCTCTCTTTGGTGCCGGTATACGTACTGATGTTACTGTATGGTGGGAGGAATAGTCCAATGCGATAGTCGGACACGTCATGCGTGAGATGCAGCTTCACATCAACTACTGCCAGACTTTTGGTATATCCGAGGCTGAGATTCGAGCTACAGAGGAGAAGCAAGGTATGTTATATCCATCATCTTTGCCATAAGTCTTAATTCGTTGCTTTCTGCCCTTCTCCATATCTTGTATCAATTCCCTTTACTTCATGTAGTTTTCTCTGCATCCCTTGGGCACTCCATATTGGGGTCTTCTGTCTTGTCTGGTTGTACCAGACTACACGGGTGGCTGAAACTGAATATCTCCCCTTCTTCGTGACACAGCATGCACCGCATACACCCGCTACGTACTAGAAGTCGGTCAGAGCGAAGATTGGCTGGCACTGCAAATGGCCCTCGCCCCGTGCCTACTCGGCTACGGCGCCGTCGCTAAGATGCTCTATACCCGCGAGTCGACTCGTCGCGGCGCGGAGAATGTCTACTGGCCGTGGATACAGAACTACATCGCCGACGACTATGTTGAAGCTGTCAGGCTAGGCTCAGGTAGCTATCCCCTGTTCTGTACCCGGGTCTGGAATCATGGCGCCTTCCAAACCTTGTACCTCTTGTGAAAGTGAACAGTTCTCCCGAACAAAAAAAGAGGATGGATGAAAAGAAAGGCACAGCACAGGATGTAGTACCATCATCGCCAAAAAAAAAGAACATGCAGCTAATCAGCCGCCCGAAATCCGGGACTGGTATAAAACCGCAGAACTACTAGAAAAGCACATGCAACTCCAATCGCCCACTCGCATTGAAGAACTAGTCAGAATATTTATACACGCGACGAAAGTTTGTTTACTTCCTCTCACTCCCTCATCTGTTTCCCATTTTCCGATTCCCCCTTTTTTCTTGTTTTGGACATTTGTTCCAAAACTCTTTCCAAAGTGATATTTCTCTTCCCATTCCCCTCCAGTGGGATCATGTGGCTAACACACCAGGGCTAAGATGGAGATTGGATTCTGGGAGATGTTCCCTCACGCTATTTGACGGACCGTGGGGGGAGGATTGCTGAGTTGCAACTTGCGGAGACTTTTACATGTAACATAGCATCAGAGCTCGGAGCCTCGGCAGGAGCATCTTCGAAAGCATCCATATGTAGTATGCACTGCTGGTCTCCAAAGTATCCAGAGATACTTACTCATTTGAACGATGGAAGGAGTCGGGATATTGTTAAAAAAACGTACATAATGGATGTTTGGGGCTGGGACTTATTATAAATATCATGTGTGTGTGTTGTCAGGAAGTTTACCTTATGTCGTGGCCGGGCCTGTACGTATTTCTCAAGTTCCACGGCTGAACGAGATTGTAGTCATGGTAGCGGGTCGAATGCCACGTATAAATAAGATGCGCTAACATTTGACTCATACGAGAGCATTAAGCTCTGCATCATCATTACCTATATCGGAGGTGATTTCGCAAAATTGATCTGGTCGAAGTAAATTTGGAACTAATTGCGGTTCTAGATAATTACATGTCTCATCTGTAGTTTCTCTTGTCATCATTATAAAAAATACGTATACACATTCATCTTAAACTCATAGCACATATGGGGCTCGACGGCTACCACCTCGCATCTCAGATGCCACCCCTTTCAGCGTGCGACACCACGCCCTGAAACAGCCTCTGCCCGCCGAGGCTCCTCTCCATTCGACATCATCAGCCTCAAGTCCCGCTCGGACGGCATTTTAGGCACTTCGGCCGAGGGGACCGAGGGAACCTCTGAGGCTACATGGGAGGAGGATACGGACTGAAGGCGCTGCCTGGCACGCGTGACTTTACCAGACTGCTGTTTAACCCAGGACGAAACTGTACGTAATCGGAGAGGCGCGTCTTCAGGAACATCGGTTTGAACTATGTCTCGTTGAGAACGCTCGCTGTGAAGATGGGCGCTGTCGCGTTGTGCCACAGGCAATGGAGCGTTGATAGTGGTCACGACCCCGCCGGAGGAATGGTGGTTGTTATTCGAGTGGTGCGTGCCATTCAATATGTCATTGAGATCATGGTTCTCATAACTGTTGTTGTTGTTACTCATGGACAGGCCGTCTCCAAAGCTGGACGAAAGGGACGACATGTCGCTGGCATGGGATCGTTTCTGTTGGTCGCCGCCTGCGCCAAGAGCACCGTTGTTGTGCTGAGCCTCGTTAGACGAGGGGGTTTGCACTGGCAATTGAACATTGCTTGGGGCAATATAGCTTTTCCTGACAATTTCAGTGTGGACCACAATGGCCGGTGCTTGGATCAATTGTTGTTGAGCACCCATTGACGATGTCGACGCCACAGACGGGGCCGTCGCCCCCTTCGAAGGACCGGCATGTGATGAATGATCCAGGTTAGTCCATCCAGTTTCTCTGCTGCGGATATGTTCTCTGACAATTGGAATTCGAGACAACGTCTTCGTAACCAAGCGCCTGGGCTTCGAGACGGGTGACGAGTCTCTACTATGGGGAGACTGAGGCCGCATTCTTATATCATGATTGCTGTGACGACGACGACGCCTCGATGTTCGCCAGAAAAGCCAGCCTAAGAAACCGAGAATAATGAGTCCGACTATCATTCCGCTACTGTTCAGTCCAGCTCTACAAGATAAAATCCGCGACGGGAGATGGCTGGCCCACGAAAGTACTTACCGGTCGATCCGACAGCTATGAGGGCCTTTTTTTCTGTCTTGTCATGCTGCCCATCAGTTTGCTCGTGCTGGGGATTATGATCTTCGGGAAATTCACCGTATCCCGCGCCGGGAACAACATTCGTCGGGGTTATTGGGCGGGCAGTGGACTCGCCTGGCCGACCGGTAGGATCTGCGTTAGATTCAACAGCAAATTGGACTTGTAGTACTCGTCCGGCATCTGTTGATGACAGATCGGAATTGGGCACCGGAATGATGCCGGTGAGTGCAGGGTACGAGCTTCCGATTGCCGTAGGCGGGCCAATATCTTGCGTCGTGAATGGCGGTAGTGTTGTCAGTTGCCCGTTTACTATCTGGCTGATCCGATTAGGAGTGTTACCGCGTGCAAGCTGGATAGGGTCTGCATTGTCCGTTTGCCAAGACTTCTATGCTTGTTGATTAGCACATCTTGACGTGACTACTCAAGCATGAATTCTTGTGCAAGGGGAAGAAGGGAGGCGAATGTCTCATTCGCATAATGCAGAGAATGGCGTCTTACTGGCTTCCACGGGATCTTAGATATTTGCGAGCTACCCGAATTATCAGGACCTAAAGTTGGCGATGCCGTCAGTGGCGGCGGTGGCGGCCCTTTCTGCTCTTGACCCATTGGCTGAGCGGCCAAATATCCTGCTAGAGTTGGCGGTGGAGTATGCGACAGAAGAAGTGAAGTTCCGATTGCTCGGTCTGGATTTCGTGCTTGAACTGGTTCGAACGTTCTTTTGTTGAACAAGTCTTCAGTCTCTTTGTGCTCGCCATCTTCCAGATCGAGATGACCGCCGAGATTGTCCCCAACAAGCGGACGAGATGCGTCCTTGGACACTTCTCGTTGCGTAATCGAGGCAGGCTGTCGCTCGAACCCGTTACTTTGGCTCACGGCTGCATCGTCACTCCTTCTTTTTCCGTCCATGATGTGTTCCCTGCTTCGTCGTCGTGAATTGAACGCTTTCCTGCGCAGCGCCTCGTGGTTATCCTCAATTCGAGTTCACTTGGTGGATTCTGTAGTAAAGGTGACAGTGGTTGGTGAAGCATCCGCCGCGGCATTACCATCACAAGGTTCGGTGACGGGTACCGTAGTCGAATGCTCGTTGGGGTTGAGACGAAAGCCAGTTGTTGTCCGACGACCGGCGCGACCACTCGCAGCTTAGTGAAGATGATCTCGAACTTCACTGGTCCATGGCTCGCCTTGAAAAGCAGAAACGGTGACTGATGAGAAAACGATGATTTCGTGGAGTCGTCGTGAAGAGGCATCAACAGCCGGAACAGGTCGAGTCCAAACACAGGACTATCTCGTGGCTCATAGAGTCACAAAGGAAATAGACATCGCTGATGGGAATTGTAATGTAGGCAGGAAGCCAGCTGACAAAGAAGGAGGCGGCGGGGACATGGAGAGGCTGATGGGAACGCCATGTCACTACTCGGTATGATTAAGACGGGGGTCCAGGACACTGGGGCATTCCCGATCCCTCGTTCGCGACTATGTGGACCGGCGCGCACTCAGGGAGAGGTCTGTGGACGCTTGAATCAGTCACAAAGCCAACGTCGCGAGGATTGATGCACCGGGCCCTATACCTGAAATAGATGGCAGTCCGCATGGGTATGTAGTTCATGGTCAAGCTGCTAAGAATGATTCATGAAAGTACTGCGCTGAGAAAGATGGATAAGAAAAGATCGAGCCACCGCAGTGAGCAGTCAGTCTCCTCATGTACGCGCATCACTGCGTGTCGAAAGCTGCAGACGGCCATCAAGTTCACCAACTCCTCTGGTGAGTCAGTATCATGAGTCGTCTTCTCTTCGTGTGGAAAGGGCGCTTTTATGCGTCGCTGGCGTGGTCGCAGATGTCTAACCCGGCCCGGCCTCGTTTCAGGGCGTGGGCAGCCGGCACCAAGGAAGGGTGGAAGGATGAATGGATGGAGAATGCGCAAGTCGGTGGATTTGAAGAAGACTTGATGAAGATCTCAGCCTGCCTGTCCTTGTAAATTCGCTCTCGTAGATACCGCCACGGTGCAGGAGTTTGCACATGTCGCAGTTGGCGAGAGGCCTCTGAGCCGGCTCAGGCGTGAACTCATGGCCACACAATTCAGGCACGCCACAAGGCCTTGCCCTTTATTATTGTCATGTCGTTCCAGGATCTTGCAGGAACGGGGCTACGTAGTATGAACCGCCCTGTATTTCTCGTACATTTCAACGGCGGGATGTTTAACACCATCTCTTTTAAAGCGCAAGATGACCGTCGTCGTCGTGGTCGTGGTCGTGGTCGTGATGCGCTCTATGCAGCTCGGTTATCTATACTGCGTCGGGTGCAAACGGACAACCAATCAAACGAGCAAGAGAAGTCGAATTGGGGGCCGAATCATCGAGCACGTGAATTGGACGGAAGAAGGGACCGAACGGGAAACACGGGTTTAACTTCTGTGTTTGCATGTGACCGACCGTCCGTTGACGGTCGGTAGCCAATTGAATGACGCACACATTCCTTTGACTTGAAACGTCTTTGATCTGTGTGCTGCATATGCTTAAATCGCCATGCAACCCACCTTGCATCTCCTTCTTGCCCGAGACAGAGCGATTGAAGCTCACGTGGCCCGGGCCTTGTCGTGATTCGTAGTAGCTGACCATCGGACATGCGTGGAAGGGACGGAATTCTTTGGAACTGATTTTCTGCGTGATTTTTTTTTCCTGCGAGGGGGCCAGCCAGTGGGACGCGAGGTATACATAGTCACACAGGGAGGGCGAAAAAAAAAAACCAAACACCACAAGTGCCAACCCGTAACACCGCCTCGGCACTCATTTGCCAGACCACCAAACCGTTTTTCGTACATCGCAATAAACTCCTCAAAGCCTGCCTTGGTGCAGTTTGTCTGCCACTGATTTTTTGCTGGTGCCAGTAGTTTCCACGCATCTTCAAGTCCTCGTCTGCGCGTAACCCAGCATTCCGCGAGCTTCGACGCCATGGCGTCTTGTGCTCGAGCTCTGTCAGGCGTCGGCCTGACGAGTCAAATGGCACATCCAGCGCACATCGCTTCCAGAGCCTACTCTACCGCAGTTCGGAGTCATGCCCTTCGCTTGCCCCAGCGGCCTGCTGTGTCCATGAAGCTCGCCGCGTCTGGCAGGATAGCTTTCCGCAGAGCCTACACAGACGAAGCACCCAAGCCAACCCCCGGCAAGTTGCGCAAGACTTTGAGGTGGGCATGGAGGTTTACCTACCTCTCCGCTGCTGGCCTGGTCGGCTACACGTTCATCACCATCTACCAAGATCGTCATCCTGAGCCACAATCTGAACCGGATTCTTCCAAAAAGACCCTTGTCATCTTAGGTGAGCTACATTGGCCTTCTTCTTGTTCCCGTACAGCTGATAATCTAGTCGCTAACTTGAGAGGGAAACAGGAACTGGTTGGGGCTCCGTCGCTTTACTCAAGAAGCTGGATACCGAAAATTACAATGTCGTTGTTGTGTCACCCCGAAATTACTTCTTGTTCACTCCTCTATTGCCCTCGTGTACCACTGGAACCATCGAACACAGATCCATCATGGAGCCTGTTCGAGCTATCCTTCGACACAAAAAAGCCGCCGTCAGATTCTACGAGGCTGAGGCCTCTTCCATTGATCCCGAGCGAAAGGTGATCAAGATTGTCGACAACTCGGAAATCAAGGGCGCCATCTCAGAGACAGAAATTCCGTACGACATGCTCGTGGTTGGCGTCGGCGCTGAGAATGCAACATTCGGCATTCCCGGCGTGCGCGAAAACAGCTGTTTCCTCAAGGAAATCAACGATGCGCAGCGAATTCGCAAGAAGATCATGGACTGTGTCGAGACTGCCGCATTCAAGGACCAAACTCCCGAGGAAGTGAACAGACTGATGCACATGGTCGTAGTTGGCGGCGGTCCTACAGGCGTCGAGTTCGCTGGTGAATTACAGGATTTCTTTGAAGAGGACATCAAGAAACTTGTACCGAGCATCAGTAATCGCTTCAAGGTCACGCTCATCGAAGCTTTGCCTAACGTCTTGCCATCCTTCTCCAAACAACTCATTGACTACACCGAAAACACACTCCGAGAAGAGAAGATTGATATTAAAACCAAAACCATGGTTAAGAGGGTGACCGAGACGACTGTCGAGGCAGAGATCTCGCGTCCAGATGGCGGTAAAGAACGAGTTGAAATTCCCTACGGTCTATTGGTGTGGGCCACTGGAAATGCTGTTCGACCCATTGTCAAGGACTTGATGTCACGTATTCCTGCGCAGAAGGATTCACGCCGCGGCCTAGCGGTGAATGAATACCTCGTTGTCCAGGGTGCCCGCGACATTTGGGCAATTGGTGATTGTGCTGTGGCCGGATATGCACCTACTGCCCAGGTGGCTTCTCAGGAGGGCAATTTCCTCGGACGCTTGTTCAACAACATGGCCAGGACGGAGAACCACGAGGCTCGTATCCAGGAGCTGAGTAGTCAGATGAACCTCCAGGCTGGCAACTCGGCCGACACAGCCCACGAAATCGAACGCCTGGAGAAACAGTTGCGAAAAATTAAGGATATCAAGCCTTTTAAGTACAGTCACCAAGGTAGTTTGGCCTATATTGGTAGCGAGAAGGCCGTCGCCGACGTCA
Source organism: Claviceps cyperi (assembly GCA_018360075.1). NCBI lineage: Eukaryota > Fungi > Ascomycota > Sordariomycetes > Hypocreales > Clavicipitaceae > Claviceps > Claviceps cyperi. The sequence continues at coordinate 46,549 of SRPQ01000061.1, forward strand.
GCTGGTGGAATGGTAACCTGGCTACGGGCGGCAGCCTGACATATCTCTTTTGGCGCAGTGCTTATTTGTCCATGTGCTTCAGCAGTGAGTTTTCTTTCATCTGTTCTATCATCCCCACATGTTTGCTTCGGTTGCTGTCTTGTCCGGCTAACACGTCTTTTGTAGCACGCAACCGAGTCCTGGTCATTCTGGACTGGCTGAAGTCAAAGGCATTTGGTCGCGATGTGTCGCGAGAGTAGGGGTGGGTGGCTGTAAGCAAATTGGCTTGCCCTGTCTAGAGATCTACGTGATGTAAGACAATCTATATAGAGTATTATTTTCCTTTGTAGATAGAAGGCATTCTTTTTTTTTTCTGCCACATAATCTGGGGCGACGTAACTGTTTGAAGTAATCAGAGCTCGCGTTGCTATCCTTTGTCATCAGTGCTGTCACCTGTGTGCTGTAGCTGTGAAAGCTGAAAGGTGGGTGGGAACAATCAGTGAGCATATCAGTGTAGTTATTGATGTCCTCGGTGTAGGGCCTAAGCCGCCACACGCTGTCGTTAATATCATGTGACATGTAGCGTGTTTGTTTTTCTTGTGTTGCGAATGCCATGAACACAAAGAGCTGCAAAAGGCTCGCTCAAGACTGCCTGTTCGTCTCTCCGTGACTTTCATTCATTTATGCTCCCCCTTGCTCTGTCGTACTTTGTCTTTTTTTACTTTTACTCTCTCTTGTTATCTCCTTGTTTCTTTTACTCACAGCTTTGGAATCCCCAAAGAGACTCCCAGACAGTGAGCTAATGTGAAAGGGGCGAAATATCAGTTTTTTTTTTAGGTAAAAACATATAGGGTAGGCATTGAATCGCGTAGGCACCCGGGTATCCCAGATGACCAATCACATGCAGCGCTGACCCACACATTATCGAGAAAGGATTTTCTGTGTTCACACAAATCATGAATCCGGAATGGAAAAATGAGGAAGGGGCCATGCCCAATGGCGAGTAGGTACTGATACGTAACCATAGGGGGCAGAAAAAAATCCGCGCACCCTCCACTCCGACTTCTCTCCTGCAAACTTTGCACAACGCGCAACACATTTCACCAACAGTTTTTCTTCGCACTCTGCCTTCACCAGTCCAGAGGCGTATTTTTGTCAGACCAGAAAGTTGAACTTCTGTCCATAATTCTACCTCGCATCGTCTGTTGTTCTTTACGCCAGAACGAGTAAGCAGACGTCGGGGTTTCCTAATACTAGCATCTGATCATGTCCAGCTACGGAGGTGGTCGCGGCGGCGGTGGTGGCTATGGAGGCTACAGCCGTGACAGAAGCGACAGAGGTGGAGGTGATCGAAATGGCTACGGCGGCGGCGGCGGCGGCGGCGGCTATGGAGGAGGGTGAGTTACCATGCCGAACTCCAGAGCGCGTGTTACTGTCATCTTTCTCTTGGGTGTGGCACGCGGAAGTTCATTACTTCCCCAACGCACTTCACAGAATTTGATGGCAGCAAGTCCGGCTAATCACACATCCCGCACGATGAATTCCAGTATCACTAACACAGAGGCAGCCGATCTGGAGGTTACAGCAGCAGTGGTGGTGGCGGCGGCGGCTACGGTAATGGAGGAAGCAGCGGCTATGGTGGTGGTTTCGGTGGTGGCCAAGGAGGCGGATTCGGCGGCGGTGGTGATCGAATGAACAACCTGGGCTCCGGGCTACAAAGACAAGAATGGGGTACGTTGAGATTGCATAGAGATGATGCCGCCTCGCCGCTGATGACAAGTTCAAGTGCTAATGTTCATCCACTAGATTTGTCTGCACTCCCAAAGTTCGAAAAGCATTTTTACAAGGAGAGCCCCGAAGTCACCAATCGATCTCCTGCTGAAGTCGAAGAGTTCCGCCGCAAGCATAAAATGACCATTGCTGGCAGCGACGTTCCCAAGCCCGTGGAAACATTTGACGAGGCCGCGTTTCCCCGTTATGTGATGGATGAAGTCAAGGCCCAAGGATTTCCTGCGCCTACTGCCATCCAATCTCAGGGTTGGCCCATGGCTCTTTCTGGTCGTGATATGGTTGGTATTGCCGAGACAGGCTCCGGAAAGACACTTACCTACTGTCTGCCCTCAATCGTCCATATCAATGCTCAGCCCCTTTTGGCACCTGGCGATGGCCCAATCGTCCTCGTCCTCGCTCCTACTCGTGAGCTTGCTGTCCAGATTCAGCAGGAAATTACCAAGTTTGGCCGTTCCTCACGCATCCGAAACACCTGCGTCTACGGTGGCGTTCCCAAAGGACCTCAGATTCGAGACTTGTCCCGAGGAGTCGAAGTTTGTATCGCTACTCCTGGCCGTCTGATTGATATGCTCGAGGCTGGCAAGACAAATCTTCGTCGTGTTACTTACCTCGTGCTCGACGAGGCCGATCGTATGCTTGACATGGGTTTTGAACCTCAGATCCGAAAGATTATCGAGCAAATTCGACCTGACAGACAGACTCTCATGTGGTCTGCTACATGGCCGAAGGAGGTCCGAGCAATGGCCTCTGACTTCTTGACCGACTTTATTCAAGTCAACATTGGATCTATGGATCTGTCTGCCAATCACAGGATTACACAGATTGTCGAGGTCGTGAGCGAGAATGAGAAGCGTGACAAAATGATCAAGCACCTTGAGAAGACCATGGAAAGCAAGGAGAACAAGATCCTCATTTTCGTCGGTACAAAGCGTGTAGCAGATGAAATTACTCGATTTCTTCGCCAGGATGGCTGGCCAGCACTCTGTGAGTTTTCTTCGCTAACGCTGCTTTCTTTTCTTTAGCTTCTCCAGACTTGCTAACGTCTTTACCATAGCTATTCATGGAGACAAGCAACAGAACGAACGTGACTGGGTTCTTGACCAGTTCAAGACCGGAAAGAGCCCCATCATGGTAGCCACTGATGTGGCGTCCCGTGGTATTGGTTAGTATCATCATCATCGTCCTCCTTCTCCTCCTCCCTCAACTATCTTCTGCAACTTCCGGCAACGCATTTGCTGTGCTTTACTCTTGATGTCTAGGGGCCATATCTTAATTGCGCGACCGTGCCTGATGTAAATCGTGTCTACTCGGTTCTCCAAGGCGTGGAGTCTTGATCCTCTATGTAGCTCTTTCGTTGCTACTTTGCTGGCATTTCCGCCCCCGTACCGTGTCTTCTCTTGTGGTACTGGTGTGGAAGTTGGCATGTCTTGACTAGCTCAAGCTGTCTCCCAAGGCTTCCTAACCCGAGAATCTGGTGAACCGAATCCACGAATCCCCCCGGAAAGGATTGGATGACATTATTGCACCCCAATTGGATTGCCCTGCTTTACCATAGAGTAAAACTTCTTGTAGATGGCATACTATCTGGAGCCATCTTTGACGCATCAATGCGCTGGAACGTTGCTTCAAAAGAAGTTGTCATTTTCGCCTTGCTAACCTGTCCTGATGAAGACGTTCGCAACATAACTCACGTGTTGAACTACGACTATCCCAATAACTCAGAGGATTATATTCATCGAATTGGCCGTACTGGCCGAGCCGGTGCTAATGGAACTGCCATTACCTTCTTCACCACTGACAGTAAGTTGAAAATATCCTTCTAACTTTTCAAAACTACATGGCTGGGAATTCGCTAACATGCCACCAGACCAAAAGCAGGCTCGTGAGCTGGTCAATGTTCTGCAGGAAGCCAAGCAGCAAATTGACCCTCGCCTTGCCGAAATGGCGCGCTTTGGTGGAGGTGGTGGCAATCGCTACGGAGGTTGGGGACGTGGACGCGGTGGTGGCGGCGGCGGCGGCAGAGGTGGGTTTCGACGTCGCTGAGGGAGAAAGGAAGAAAACCTTGACAGCTTCACCACGAGCTGACTCTGTCGTCTCAGCCAACGCCAATAATCAGCCGATGGGCAATCGACGGTGGTAAGAGAAACAGTGAAAAAGAAGCTGGCCTGGGAGCGTCTTCGTCCCTTTCTGTTCTTCCAGCTCTCCCCGCTCAGTTAGAGGTCTTCTATTAGACAGCGCCGCCCTGACTTGTCGCCAAAAGTCAAGGGGAGAAGTCGAAAGAGTAAAAGACGAAAGAAAGCAATGGCGTTTGATAGAGGGGCACAGGACAGGGTAATTCTTTCCCTTTTTATTATTTTTTTATCATTTTTGCATTTCTTATTTAGACTGAGCCGCGCACATGTCGCGCACTCGCGATTGCATGCTCGTCTTGTTAGGTGTTGATGATTTATTTTCTACCCATCGAATCTCTCGTGCTACTTAGTCGAATGACTTTTGCAGTCTTTAGAGCGACTTCCTCTCCGTGTACATCAGTGCCGGCGTCGGTTCTCCTGCCGCACATGTGTCGATGCACTTGACCGACGAACATGGCCAAGAAGGAGTCGGGCTAGGAGTAGAACATGGGCTCCTGCCGTCGTTCTATTTGGAACCGGCTTTCCTGTAGTTATATCCTAAGGTACTCACTACTCCGTACCGGGCGCCGCTTCGAAGCCACGGGAGTATGTGTCGCCTTCTTATCTTATCTTATATAACGTTAGTAGAAGTAATGAGACGTTTCGATACTTAGAGAAGTCACAGTCTGCGTGGTTCTTGTGCAGAGGATGTGATAGTTGTGAGGAATGCACAACCACCCGTTCCGCCCAAAAGGTCAAGTGACCAAGTTGCACGTCTGCAGCTTGATCGAGGTTATATAGTGCATTGCCACACCCTGCCTGTGCAGGTCGTGACAATAGTACACGTGACTTAGATCGGTTGCCGCTATGAGAGTTGTGAGACGGGAAAGCATAAACGACAAATGCGAACCATCCGCAGCCGTGCGAATTGTTATGCGAGATCTTGATAATGTCGCCTATATTGGACACGTTCTAATGTTGGCTACGATGCTTAACATCGTTTTTTACATGAAAAATCGCCTATAACGCGGGGCAGACCCGTTCCTGGGCTACTATTTCCGGGTGGGCGCTACTGGCGGGCGATTCAATTTCATTATACATAGGGGGGAATGAAATTGAATCGCCCGCCAGTACGCTGATTCCCGGTTGTCAGTTTACTCGACGATAGATTGATAAGGAAAGCTGCACTTCTAGTACACATGTAGTTCGTCTCGTTGGTTATGAGTTGGTCAGTCGATCGGGTCGATTAGACACAGTGTCAATTTGTTCGTCAATTAATTACATACTTAGTCAGTCAAGCATGTCTATCAACCAGCCAGCCAAGTCAATCGGATAGCTACAGAGACTCCTCAAAGGAATTATGTACAACAAGGGCCACGTGTTCTGAGGTGAAAAGGCGCCTGTGTACGGAGTAAAAGCAGGGCCTTGAATGAAGCGCCATTGCTCCCAGACCCGGCCGAACGAGGGACCGCACCAGGATGGCGAGAGGCAGTCGTACAATGTCGATGCCAATCACCCAGATTATTTGCATGAAGTCCCGTTTATTAGAGTGGCTCTAGGGAAAAGCTCGAAGGCTCACTTCATGTCACTATCAGGGGGGCTGACAGGGAGCTGCAGCCAATCATGTGGCAGCTTTACGAGGAGGATATTGTCGGGCCCGCAAAATTGGCACATGACAGGCGGGGTAAGCAATGATCAGTACATCCGTAGGTTGAATCGATGGACTAATTGTCAATGCCTCAACATGCCAGTTTACTATGTATGTACATTGGATGATCCCATTACCATGATCGATAAGCTGAACATTCCATATACCTTTCTATTGACAAAATGTCAACAAGACCTTGCTTCGTTTATCATTTAGTTGCGATTCGCATGGTGATTCGTCAGAGAAAAATGGACTGAGGTATCGCTGGTGGCGACTACACACACCCCATCTCCAAATCACCACATCTCTACCAGTCTCGCGAACCATCGTTCAATATTTGGCGATACGACAGCAGCAGCTGACAAGCTATATATTTTTGACGATAGAGTCGCTGCATTGCTTTCCAATTGCGACCTAAGCGGGCGCGGATGACCCGGTGCAGTATTCTTGGGGAGGTTCTTCCCGCACATACGTAGACAATTGACAAGCAATCCATACGTGATGCTGCGTGTCGTGATTGAGAAGGGAAATACCTGTCGAGTTCCCTGAGTCACGCGATTTTTTTAGAGGTCAAAATTCTGGATTTTAGTCTCGACGCTGTAGAGCTATCCAGCGTTGAGATATGTATCAGAGGTTGGTAATGAGCGTGTTGCATCGGTGGCGACTTTACCATTTCCATGCCTCGACGAGTCCATCAGTCCTTGGGGAAATAACAGAGCGTCTCGGGAAACCTCACCCTGCCAACGTGGGGCGAAGACTCTGACCAATGATGGCAGGGCACGGAGCCTCTGAAAATACCCTGGTAGGGTAGGGGATTGTGGCCTCTGGGAGGAAATCTCTTTCTTCTCCGGACCGTGCCACCAATCATAATAATGGGATTTGAAATCGTCAAGGTCTGCCCCAACTTTCCCAGGCGGTGTGTGTACAGCATACCGTATTATCTCAGAAATAAGGCCACAACGGGAGACGCTTGTTTGTAATGCTCGCTGGTGATTTGTTGATTAGTAATCACCCACAACGGTGCCCCGCTTGCCATCTTTCCGCTTGGGGCGGTCCTCCCATATAAAAGTGTATCATTCAGAATAGTTAGACCCACTCCACCATCTCTGATCCTCAACAACTTGCGCAACCTGCAACCTGCGCAAGCGTAACGTCTAAGCAGTAATTAACGTTCTTTACTTTAACCCTCACTCCAAACAGCCAATACACACCAAAAAAAGGGTATAGGGGTTTGAAAAGCAGTGCACTCAACCCAGGGATCTACTCCGTAGACAAGAGGGACCCAAGTTCCTACATTAGGTAATTTGATTTCATGCCGCCGGGTTTGATGACGATGAAGATACAATGTGGGGACCGAACCTTTTTTATTTTCTTTTGGAGCAGAGGATTCTGGGAAATACATACCTACCAGGTACGGAGAACATAGACGGACGTGCGAATTGTGGGGGGTGGTGTACGCGCGAGGGATCGTGCTGTTTCCGTACTTTGGAATTTGTTATTGCATGCGTCCTCTGTGCAGAGATTGAACCATGCATGAATAGAGCAAAGATTGCTGAACGTGTAAAGGAAGAAGGTCAGAAATGACATGTCGCTGGGATTCCTCTCGGCGAAATGTCAGGCTATACCGCTCTTTGTCGCCATTTGATTGTGGGGTATAATTTCTCTTCCCGTGCGGTGTACCATAGAAAAGAGACCTACAGTACGGAGTAGTTATCATAGTATGTAGATAAGGAGAGGCAAGAGAAGATGGCATCAGAACGGGAAATCAAGGACAATTTCTTTCCGCTCCATGTTCGTCGGGACCCATGGCCTCATGATGACAACGTGATTGGAATTTCTGCCAGAAAGATAGGAAGGAGAGAGGGGCGTTTTATTTCCTGCTGCCAATATTGTCAGAGAAATGAATGGTGGTGGTGGTGGTGGTGGTGGGCTGGGAAGTCTAATGGGAAATAGCTGAGCTACCCGCTGAACTATCAGTGATCACTGATGAAGGGTCCAATGAGAATGCCAAGAGAAATGGTTTCGTTGTATACACGTCGCGCGGGCGGCGAATGCGGTCTTTCTTATTTCCCTATGGAGTCGTACGTTGATGCAGCCTGTATCGCTCAACACTACATGACAAGGTTACGAGGAACATCCATCTATCTGGACCACGACCCGTCGTGACCCTCACACATAATGGGACTTAGCACGGAAGAAAAAAAATGAGGAAAAGAAGGAGGAAAGAGGGGAACAAGAAAGATGGGAAAGGAATACATATGGTGCGATGTTTCGTCTTGTCGGTGTTCCAATTTGTCTCGAGAGTCGAAAGAGACCCGGGAGGTCTAAAACATTGTTATCGAAGATGGAGGTGTCGACTGGTCATGCAGGAAGACCGGGACTTTGTGCAAAATGGGCACGATGAGATGCAAAAGATGACGATAAAATGCAAAAGACGGCAATAACACCACGACACGACGACTCGATGCACCAACACCACCACAACTGAGGTGGATGGACGATGCTGTTGCCAGAAATGTAACGACTCCATGCGGCGTTGTAACTTGGGCGTCGACCCCTCGCCAGACATGCATGCGCTTTCCGCGGCTACGGCTCCCAAATGAATGGGTCGATGGAGACCGAGATGCTGGAAAATGAGGCGCAACGTCCCCAGTACATGCCGATGGGACTATGTATGTATCCATGTATCCATGATTCCATATACCAGTAACCACGGTGCCTCACCACGAGAACCTGGTTCGTTTCGCAAAGGCTGCCGAAAGCTGCCAGAGCAACTCATAACTAACAGATGCTTCGTCTCAGTCCGTTGGGCGGATGGAGGACGGGCTGAAAGGCCGCCGTTGGAATCATGGCCTAGTCGTACGCTTTCATTGGCTGAAGGCCAGGCAGACCGAGACGTCGGAGATTTGTTGGTCATGCTGCTTCTTGTCGACCTCGTTCATCCTCATCCGTCCTCAACTCATCCTTCTTCTTTGCAACACCCCACCCGTCAAGTTTGACAGTCAGATGCATACTGGGGTGCATTACTCCGTACCACGGACTAGACCCCTCGTCCAACGCCTCGTGGCCCGTGGGAGGCCTACGAGGAGCGTCATCCCGTCGGATGCTGGGGAGAAGCTCTTGTCTGCCTCCACTGCAGACCCCGCGCAGGAGGGTGATGACGAAAACTTGAAAGATGGCGAGTCGCGCAAGCTCCGACAAACACGGCCGCGCACCCGAGGACGTTGGGCGGCAAGGGGGAACGCGTCTTTGGGCTAACGCTGGCATCGTCAAACGATGCTGCCTGAGGGAGGGAGCCGACAAAGTCCGTCGGTTGATCCGAGATTGCTGACACTGGTCAGTGGTGACTGATCGGCAGATGCATTGGCTGGCATGGAGCAGACAAGTTCTCAGGGCCCAGTCTCCACTGTTCAGTCCGAAAAGCATCGGACAGCGTCAACGGCGACATGGGGGATGTAGAGGGTACATGGCCGACGGGCGGCGCCTGGGTGTAGGCTGCGGTCAGCAGTACACATCGCGGTCTGGCGAGCGGATCATTATCCAATGCACATGGGGTATGCACATGGGGTATGCACATGGGGCTCAAGGACGACATGAGAGGGATGACATGAGAGATGGCATGAGAGGGATAACATGAGAGATGGCATGAGCGGGATGACATGAGAGATGGCATGAGAGGGATGACATGAGAGATGACATGAGGGATCACACGAGCGATGACATGAGAGAATGGGGAGAGACGGACGGGGGGGGGGGGTAAAATGCAGTGTTCGTTGCCGACGCCGCTGCCCGCCACCCGTCGAGCAGTTGTCCAGCAGTCAGTCCCGCAACCAGCAGTCCCGCATATCCCATTGCTCCGCGGCTCCTCAATGGGCGATGGGTTCGGTCCATGGAAGGAAGACGAGAATGCGCCGGATATGTACCGGCCTACACATGCCATTACCGCGCGGCAGCGCCCCCGGGTCCGTGCGACCGCGAGAGAGCAAGTCCGGGATCTGGGTAGATCCGAACAGACTGCCTACTATGCACAGGCGCGCTTCTTCCACTTCTCTTCAGACACCCATGAATGACATCTTCAGACATCACGGGGCACACATCATCAGCACCGTCAGGCTGGACCGCCGGTACCATGCACAGCCGCGATACGGGCAGCCTTCATGATCGTGAGACGATACGCAGGGCAGGGTAGAGCAAGGCAAGGCAGGGAGGGGCGTTTCCCAAACCTGACGGCTGTGCTGCAAGCCCTCGTCGCCGACATCGTGGCAGTGGTGCAGTAATAGCAGCAGAGGAAGTAAGAATAGGGGTAACTGGGGCAGCAGGGGTTGCATACTATTCCTTCTCTCCTCTCCGATCTCCTGTTGCTGATCAGAATCTTACAATCGTGTTTCTTCACTCTCATCCCTTCCTTCTCTCAGCTCGTTTCTTTTATGTGATCCTCCTGCGTGCTCTCCAATATCATCACTCACGTGCTCTCCAATGTGTTCTGTCTACGTGCCCTGCTTCCCATTCTACATCCCATGTGCTCTGTCCACTTGTTCTGGCCCGCGGCAGTATATAAGCCAGACAGACGTCCTGCGCATCGTCGCTGAAGAAGCCCAGCCATCCAATTGTACTCCGTAATAAGCGCCTTATTAGCCGCACAGCCACGTCGATGCTCCTTTGAATTGTACGTACGGAGTATGTACATACAGATTGCTGGTGGTTGGGCTGCCTACTGCTCACCCCCCTTCCCAGGAACAACTGACAGGAACAAGAAGGGCTAGACTTCATTTTGCCGCGCGTGGCTACCGTATGCCTGGCACCGACCTCCCAAAGTAGGAAACTAGGGTTGTCTAACCGCACGCACTGCACGCGCCCCAGAGCAGGGATAGTCCAGTACGTATGCTAGACGCCACTGGGCACCGGAAACTAGCATAGCTCAGCCGTCCATCGTGACCGTGTCCCCCTCGGCACTCTTATTTGGAATTCACCCCCGAAAATTGGGATCCGACTACATGTGTACCTACATGTGTACCTACATGTGTACCTACATATGTATGTATCCCTCAGCGACCAACGTCGGCTGGCCAGTCCTTGCCATCCCAATTCCATGCTTCCCTGCATAGTTGACTAGTCAGGCTTGATGCTCGAGCGTTTTCTAAGTTCTTCATCTCGAATAGGGGCTAAGGACGTGTCAACTTATGCCATGTGGGAATGTGCCGACTCGACGTCGGACGAGGAAGCACCATGAATAGGACCAGGCTAGGAATCTTCATCATCGGAGTAGGATGCCATCCGGGGAAGATACCCAACCTGTTCTGAGCCCAGACTCGAACAATGTAGGTACATATTCAGAGCGCGGGGGGGATTGGTACCTCACACGCCACGGCTATGTAAGCGCATAGCAGCCCCCGGTCCCCTTCTCCCCAAGAAGGCGCGTATCTTGATCCATTATGGAACGCGTGGCCCGGCCGAGAGAAGCAGGCGTAGTAGAGGATTTCTAGGAATTTCGGAATACAAGGGACCCCCAAACAAAACAAAACAAAACAAAGGGGAAATGACTGGGCTGGATTCAAAGACGTGGCTTGGAATCGTGCCAAACGACACACTCACCCATCTGGCTCCAGGAACATCCGCCCAGCCTCAAACGCAAGGCAAAACAGCTTCCCCAGTGCGAACCGCGAATGTGGATAGGGAATTTTTACTGGTGACCATAACCTATGAGGAGAGAGAAGCGTAGAAGATAAGCGCTGTGAGAAAACTTGCTGTTTGCAAGCTCTCCCTCCTTTTGATCTTGGCCGATACGAAACCACGTCGTAGGCGTAAACGGTAAGCCGCACGTAGCCGAGATCAGTCAGTCACGACTCACGACTCACGACTCACGACTCACGACTCACGACTCACAGCAACATCTCGGAATCTGGAAAGGTAGTGGAATCATGAATGCACGAGAATGTGGTTCATCATGTATCTACTATCTTAGTACATATCCATCGAGTTTCAAACATGCGGTTCTTGATCCTGCTGAGCTGCAATGCCCTGTGGGTTTGAACTTGGCGCGGGAGGACCACACAGTCCTTGATGTCTCCAAATCTTACTCGCTTGTGGCACGAAATCGCTTCCCGACTGAGTCCACTTCGTCACGGAGGAGAGATGTTCGAACTTCGGGACCATGCTTGCAAGATTTAGGTACATGCCTGTTGGTAGTTGGGAGGAACGCACGGGCAAAGAATTCGAAATAGGAAGCACTTGCCACTTGGTAAGGATCAAGTCACAACGCGTTGTGCCTCTGATCTTACTTTCTTGACACATGATTTGTCTGTCCTGACTCCTCTCATGACTGCGACATTTGCTCATGGGCCTTGTAATTGTATGCCTTCCTTTTCTGAACATGCTTCTCCTCACTAGGCCGAGGCTGCCGCGCGTTGAGGCTAGTAGACAGTGGACACAGAGGCTGCAGACACAGTCTAGAATCTTACAGATAGAGGTGCCCAGCGGCTTTCCATCACGCGCCCCTTTACTAGTTAGCCATGAGCATGAGATGCGTATGAGGAAAAAAAACTTCAAGGCGAACTGTCTTGCATGAAATTCAAACCTGCGTACAAAACCCGTTATCGTCACGTCATGCGTCCACCGCCATGTGTGGGCAACCTTGATCTGCATGAGGGGTGAAAAGACGGCGGGCTTCTCACGATGTGAAACCAGCTTTTTCGGAGATACTAGAACGTCTACTCCATACAGACTGGTGGAGAAACCAGTCCTGTAACCTGCCTGGCCCTCTCACGAGTTCGGAGTCACCACCTATTCGATTCGGCCCTGGGTCTCGCTGCTACGGTATCTACGATATCGGAAGAGACAGCCCAGACTCATCATCAGCACGGAGAGGGTGTGGCATCTTGGCTTGGCATTTGCGGTGGATGAGGCGGAGATTGAAAAGTTCACTCGACGACGCACTCCC